>VSDK01010247.1:220860-260935 GCA_009767595.1 Symbiodinium kawagutii | reverse complement strand
ATCATCATCATCATCATCATCATCATCATCATCATCATCATCATCATCATCACCATGAATCATGATGATATGTTTGATATGTTTGATATGTTTTGATTTTTGACATCTGTGGAAGCATTCACTTATTCTGTTCCGGCTGTTGGTTGGATCCAATCATTAACTAGTACTCTTGAGTCCCATTTGCCATTTGGCTTTGTTTTCTTTGCTGAACTTACCTGGCTGTTGCTTGGGAGGGAGCGAGGCCAGGAGCCAGGGGTATCCCGCTTCGGCTCATTAGAGGGGGAAGCGATTTGGACCCAGTTTGATTGGCGGTGCTCAGCTGATGAATAGTGATGTGGAGCCAGTTTTGTTGGCGTTGCTCACCCCTGGTACCCAACAAGTGGATCGACTGCTTCCAAGGCTTGGACTCGTGATGATCTTGATGGTTCAACGGTCGTTTTTGCTAGGAGAAACGCGCACCCCCAGATTCATTCACCAGCATCAACCATCATCAACGAACAAACATATGTATCATGGAATCATAAACCATCATTAACGATTACGAAGCACACTCAATCATCACAACAATTCAGCCATGAACCATTCATCAATATTCACCACAAGAATTGAAAACCATAATCCTGCACCATCATCAACTATTCTTGGTTATTATCCCCTATTTTTGGTTAATTCTTATCACCTATTACGAAACATTTCTTAGCCACTAGTTAAAGCTCATTAACCAGGTATTCAACCCTCACAAAGCATCAACCCACAAACTTAATGAGCCACTAGCTGTTCTTAACCAGGTAATCAACCCTCAAAAAACATCAAAAACTGACCTTTCTTCACCATGCATGGGGGCCTGAGCTTCGAGCAGCTCCACTAGGCATGGACACCCATCACGGACGCCAAGCAGATGCCGCAGAGACCCAACTTCTACGTGCACTGCCCCACCAGGACGGGTGCTGCCCCTGTGTTGGTCAGCCAGTCACCCCTTCTTTTGGGGGTCTAGGGAGAGTTTCGCCCATGTTTTTTTGGAGATTTGTGTTTTTTAGATGTTTTTAGGGTTTTTGTGGATTTGGTTTTGCCCATGGCATTCTATTTTGGGAGAGTTGAACCAATGGTATGTGAAAAGAGCGGCGGTTTGTCCCATTTTTTTGCAGCTGACACAGTTCCACCACTCAGCTGCTGTGAAAGCGAGCTGAAAAGCTGTGATTCGATTGCCCAAAGTATTGCCTGGTTTGTATATGTTTCTAGGACCATCGCCAACAAACCAAGAGTAAGTACCAGTTATGGTAGATGCAACTATCGTTCATTGGCTTGATAAGCCACTCAAAACTGGGAACCTGCGGTTTTTTTGAACGAGCGACTGTTTGGAGATTAGGGTATCCCATGTGGATGTGCCATGTCGTGCCTTCCATCGTGGGCGTCGCAGCTCATGTGGGGCGGAGGGGGCTTCACGTGAATGCCGATTCGAACCTAATTTTTTGAAATGGTTGAGAATGGTAGTGTATATACAAAAAAAATATAATATATATAAAACCAGTACGTCAGGGCATATCCTGATTTTCCACAAGAGTTTTTGGTTTTGACGACATGCACGATTTAATCCATGATGAGCCAGCCAGATGAAACCCGCGTAGCAACAATGATTCTTCATAGTTCATCCTTCATCAGCTGACAATGATTGATCATGATTCACCATCATTCATCATCATTCTTGGATGTGCAGCTGGGGTTGTAACCATGGCAATTAACCCTGTAAGGTAGCCCACAACCCTACATCCAGGTATCAACCACTTGCTAAGTGGGGATTCACCATCATTCACCAGCATTAATCACCATTATTCCACCATTATTCCACCATTATTCCACCATCATCAACCATCCTCAGGATCACCACATTTCAGCGCCAGGACTGACCCCTCCGCTGCGCCAGATGGATGCGCCGCCTGGCACAAGCACAGCTAGCAATATGGGGGCACGCACTGAGTTGGACAACCGGCTCTGATTTTTCGGGCCCCAGCTATGCAGACAGGCTATGCAGACAGGCAGTCAGCAATGGAGTTCTTATTAATTAAAGCCTTTTAAGGATCTAGGGAGCCTCCAGGGGTGGTCCAACCAAATGGTAGGAGTTCATATTATATTGCAGTTGACTGCTTTTAAACATCATTTTTTGTCAAGTGGATAGTCAATAATTCTGGTTGATGATGCTTAGCAAGGGTTAGTAGTCATGGTGAGCGATGCTTTATGGTGCTTAGGAATCATGGTGAATAGAGGTGTGTATGGTCTGTAATCACGGTTGATAGCGGCTTTAGGGCCTAATCGCCAAGCGGATTATTTGCTAAGCTTGGGATGGCTGGTCAACAACGATAAAAAATCAGTTGTTGACTCTGATCTACCATTGATTGTTGGCCAACAATGCTCAATTCAGAGCTAGTGATCAAGCTAATGACTCCGGGGGGGTCAACTGTTTCTAGGCTGCACTTCTGTCAATGTTGCCTACTCGTTGTTACTAAGCCGTTTCGTGACGCTTATGGCCGTTCTCAGCCATCAACACGTGGGTTTTTCGATGCAGGGCTCCGCTGAGGAAAGCATCATGGTGCTCTTCCCAGTGGCGAACATGCAGCAGATGGCGGAGGCAACCCGTGGTTTCTGCGGCGTTGGTGCCTCCGCCATGGTGGAAAAGCAGGGCTTCAGAAATGGTGGTTTCTCAGAATAAGGGACCCAAAAAGTGGTTGGTTTATTGCTATAAATGACTATTAATGGATGATTTAGGGGTACCCCTATTTTGAGAAACCACCAAATCATAGCCGCCTCCAGTTGCCCGCCTCATATGAAATGCGGTTTTTCAACCGTCAACTTGCGACTGAAGCTTTGCAATTCAGTCGCTTTGATCCTTGTCAGGGGAACGTTTTTTCCCCCCTTTTGTCTGCACCGACTGTTCTGGGGTGTTAAGAGCTTTCACCAGCCGGGATAGCTTGCACGCCGTATCTCCCAAATTCTGTTGAGACAATTCAGTGTGTTCGAATATTATTGATGAAACAAGGAACTTTGAAGCATAGAACGGACGTTCTAATTTTGATCCCTCTTCAGCAGCCAGTTTTCCATTTCGATGACAAGCTTTAGGAAGTTTCGCCTGGCGAATTGTATAGAAATTAATAGACATTACTTGATCCTGCACAAGGCAATGAGATCGTCGTGGACCTAATTACATCACCGTCCTTTCTGTAGTTCGTCTCTGAGTGCTTTGCGAACAGACTCTGTTGCGCTGTGTGGTACCTAAAAACATCATGATTTTGCTTCGAATTCCAGGTGTGGGACCAAACAACTATCATTAATCAGCATTGACCACCATCAATAACCACTGTCATTAGTCCTTATAAACGATTAATTCACTACCTTGAGGCGCCATTTACAATTATCAACCACCAGCAACCACCATCAACCACCATCATTAATCACCATCACCCACCATCAGCCACCATTAAAACCATCATTGACCATTAGTTAATCGTCATTAAGTACCAGTAGCTATCATGAACCATCACTGCTAATGGATTCATAATCACTACCATTGATTTACTATCATTAATCCTTATAAACCATTGATTCACTATTGATTCACTATCCTTTACCACCATCAACCACCCTAAGCCACCCTAAACCACCCACCGCCACTCAGTGACCACCATGAATTTACCATCATCAACCATCAAACCACCCTGAACATCCCATTATCAGCCAGCCTTAGCCACCCTGAACCACCATGAACCAGCCTTCACCACCTATCAACCCACCCTTCACCACCCTGAAGTGATCACCGCGACCTGCGCGCCGTTGCGCAGGCCGGCTGCACGGCGCCCAAGGGCGAGCTCTACAGCGACATCCGCGCAGCAGCGCGGAAGACGGTGCTGCAACGCTTCAAGGCGCACCGTTGCACCGTGAGAAATGGGACCTGCCCCAGGTGGAAGTAGAGGTGAATCTAGTGATGAATGGTGGTTAATAGTGCTTAATTAATAGTGGTCAATGTAGTGATTAATAGTGGTTAGTAATAGCTGTTCATTGTGGTAACTTTGGTAACGGTTTAGTGGTGGGTGAACTGTGGATAGTAGTGGTTCGTAGAAGTAAATAAGAATGATTGCGCTTGTGATTAACAGGGTCAAGATTCGCCATGTTACTATTGGTAGGCATATGGTTGCCACTTGGTTCATAGTGGTTCGGAATGATCATAAAGTTGGGGGCACGATTCGCCATTATTAGATCATAAGTGGTGCCTTATCATAGTAGTTCGCCATATGATTTATTTACAATAACTGCTACCCAGTTGCGTGATCGAATCGAAGTAAACGATCCCATCATGTACCACTAGGAGTTCATGGATTTAACCACTAGCAATTGCGCTCCTCCAGAATCAATGGTAATGGACCACTCTGTTAGTTCATCGTTTGGTCAAAAGGGTGGCTTCTCAAGTCGCAGGGGTACCCCCAGTCATCATTCGACATTAACCATCTCCAACATTAATAGTATTAAACCAGCCATTGCTGGTGTAATGGCCAATGGTTGATGGTAATGATATGCACCATCAATGATCAACCATTATTAAGCATGGCTAATGTGACATCAACCATTAGCAGTGTCAGTTCATTTTAGGTTAAGATGGTGGCAGATATAGGGTTTTTGGGCCTGGGTAATATAGTGGCTGATCTATCGTTGATGTAATGGAAAATTAATGGTGAAGAAGCAACTAGGAAATTTTTCAATAACGATCCGTTCGTGTACAAGTAGCTTGTGATTTACAATGAGATAAAGGGGCGTTTATTGATATGGATTTCCCAATACAAACAGCAACAATGGCGATGTGCCGAGTGCGGCAGTATCGCTACATCATATGATCATATGTTGGTTGGGTAAACCTGTATGAGTGCATCCATTTGTTGAACAACATTGATTAGTTGTAGGTTGGTTGGGTTGCGTGGTTAGCGACCATTTACAACCAACCTTCATAGGATAGCAAACCACCAACAATTGGAGATGACAAGACTGTTGGTTGGATTGAGATGGGTTGGCTGCCTGGTCTAACGATGGTCTGCAAACAAGAAAGGGATAAAATACGTTGGTTGTGCGAGCTGGTGGATCCTTCGATTATGTTCAGACATACTGTAAGATTCATTTGGTCAAAAATGCTGCGCACAGCATGAGAATGGTGTATCCGATTCGGCTATGGGTCAATATTAACCAACCAATAATGGAGGATTTACCAACAATAATAAGGGAAAACAAAGGTTGATGATGGGGGAACCAGGGGTACGGGATTTTGACCCACAGCCATTCTGAGTGGTGGATCGCCATCAACCAATACTGGTCGATCTGCAAAGGTGATATCGGTTGATAAACCATCATGCGGTATGAACATCATTGATGAACCGTGCCAATTTAACCATGGTATATCGGTTACTTCACCAAAACTAGCTGGTGGTTTCAAACATTTAAATTTCCCCCAATATTTGGGTATGACTGGTTGTTTTACCAATATCTTTTCAGAGGGGTTGGTTTAATCACCAGCCAGATCGTGGTCATCATTAAGGATTATAACAGATTCTAACCAGTATGAATCACTATTTCACTATTAATCAATATTAGCCAGGTAGTAACCAGTCTGAGCCATTATTGACCATCATGATATAATCATATCAACCAGTATAACTCAGTATAACCATGCTTAACTACTAATTCACCACATATTCACCATGGCTTATAATGTTATGACATCGCCGGAGGACGTGGGTTGCGACATTGAGAAACACATCGTGGAGGAGACGGTGAGGCCCGGCCTCAGGCTCTGTGGCAACCACACGATGGGTGGATGATGGTGATTCTTAACTATGCTTACTATGGCAGAACTGTATCTTTGATGGTAACTCTTTCATAGTTAGTATGGCAGTTACTATGGTTACTATGGTTGCTATGGATCCTACGGTGTCTTTAATCATGATGGTAACGTAGCTTTACTATGGGTACTATGGCAGTTACGCATGATAGTGCTTTGAGAGACTGTCAGGATGATGATTCTTAACAATTTTGGTTAGTAACTACTATAGTTACCAGGTTAGTGGTTAGGGACTATCAGAAATGGTTAGTAACAATGGGGATTGCAGCTACCTTAAATGGTGGTTCCTCAAAGCAGGAGAACACAAAGATGATGGTTTCTTGCTATAAATGGTTAATATAAAGGATGCTTTGGGGGGGGAGCCCATCGTTGGATAAAATGGCGAGTAACTTAAGTAGTTGCTATAGAATCATCCATCATCGAATGTAATTGTTCGTAATTACTGGTAACAATTTAGAACACAAGTGAATATCAAACTTGAAAGGACTTGCTGAAAAAGCACTGAGTAGGTTGCCCCTAGAGTTTTTAGAAAATGAAAAGCTTAGCCACTTTGAAGCTAAAATGCGAGACATTCGTCAAATCACAATCACGGTGGTTTCTTCAACATTGAAGGGATGGGTTCTTATTTGTGCACATGATGCATGAGGTTGAGGGCAGCGTGCTCCATGGTAGAATCGTTCTCAACTCTGGTTCTCAATCCCACAATCCTTTTCTCAATCCTTCAATCTTTTCCTAAATCCTTCATTCTCTTGAATCCTCAAAAACAATTCTTCAAACATAGTTTTGTCACTAGTGCAAGTTCATTCATTCCAGGCGGAGCGCTGTTGTGATTTTAGGTATCACAAGATAAGCATCAATGATAAGTAGTTTTATACCCTGACCGCAATTAGGAACTTTTGAAAATAGGAAAAAACATCAGCCCCATTGTGAATTTTGGAGGAAACAGTGTTGTGGGCGAGTGTTGTAGCTTGAAGATCCTAGCTGAGCAGAAGCAACCTCCACACATGTTCAGCTGCCATGAGTCTGTATCGAGCCTCTCGCACCTCGCGCATTGGACCTCAGGGATCCCGAAATCATTGGTGATCTCTACAACCTCCAACACGGCGCTACCTTCGGTCACTGATCCACGAATCTGCCGGGTTGGGGTTGGCCGTGACCAGGAGGATGGTTGGTCCGGGGTGGTGGAGAACCATGGGGCTGAACCATGAGTTGATGGATCTGTTGGTGGCATCCAACGAGTTGATGCATCTGTTGAGGGGGCGTTGGATCCTTGCGGTTGGTGCTTGGGGATGGCCCGATGCGGATTCCGATTCCATGGATTCCATGCATTCCACGGAAGTTGCTGAATGGACTGGGACCATCGGTAGGTCATTTGATATATCTGCAATGTCATGCATGGTGAGTTTCATGAATACCAACATTTGTACAAATACAAAATCGATTGTATCCGTAGATTTTCGAGATTATGTTCTATTATGTGAAGATCTTGAAGGACTTTGTTTATACATATGATATTTGCTGACAAACAGCACGGCTATTGATCAAGCCCTTTGATCTTCTCCTGTTGGGACTGTTCAGCTTCAGAGATCGTGGCCCCAAATCTGAGCCAGCACTGTGAAGAGAATTGACTTTGCCAAAGGTCCCAACGGCCTGCACTACTCCACCAACATGTGCTTTCCCTGCAAGTTTGGAGGTACCAGTATCCTCCTCCATCTGTAACCAATGCCCAAATTTGGAACCTTCGAGTTTTTGCTGTCGTTTTGTTACTTTGCAAAGTGCTTGAAGGTATGAAACTACAACCTAGCCAACCTTGCCACCATGCGCATGTTGGTGGACGAATGCAAGCCCAGCAGCAGACGTGCTGGAGAACTTAGGCGAGATGTAGACCACCTAAACCCTGAAATTTGATTTCCAAAACGGCGATCTCCAGTACTCAAATTGCATCAGCGCTTCAATATTGAATTCCAACTGTGTACCCAGTGCCCCGGCTTTGCGTGGCAGGACGTTGCCTATTAGTATTTGTTTGCTAATGACCTCTCATTGTTGGGTCTTGCTGGATATCAGCAGCCAGTCTCTGCTTATCATGATGTTCGGGCATGAGTGCTTCCTTATAATCAACTTGCATTTTCAAATTCGCATAATGATGTAAAGGCACCATTCTAGTGGCAAAGCTATTGGAATCATCAAAATCACTGAGTAAATCGCCATTATTCATAGTTTATTCGAACAAATCGAAAACATCGAAAAAATCAGTGAGTAAATCCCCATTTTTCATAGGATTTCATAGGCAAACTTCATGGGCCGCCCCCGCGATGGCCGAGGCTTGTCCCACGGCCTGTTGCCGTGGCAGGGCGGCCTGGCCATGACGCGGCCGGCGCCGCGGGCCCCTGAGGCACCGGTAAGCCTTGGTCGGCGTTGTTGGCCACATGATAATGGTTTTTTTGATGAATGGTGAATACCCAAAATTGGTTGGTGTATACTCATTGGTTGATGGTTTTGGTGAATATAATCAATTCACATTGAGTATCCACCGGTTTTTTTGGTGAATGGTCAATATGGCTATGGGTCAAGGCTTTAACCAACCAACCAATGGTTAACTAGCTGGTTAATGGGTAATGACTGGCTATAATAAGCCACAATAGTAGGGGATAAACAAGCTATATATGGCTATGGCTCAATATTAACCATCAAAAATGGCTTATAATGACCAACCAATAATAAGGAAAACAATGGTTAATGATAGGGGAACCAGGGGTACGGGGTGAACTGACCCACTGCCATATACCAAATTATACCAGCGTTGACCCCACACAGGAAATGATAAACGTTAGAGTATCTCAATGCTGATAGTTTACCTGACAAATGGGAGACAAGTACAGGAAATCATGCGACCAAGTGGACCCAGAGTCGGAGAGAAAGGGGAGACAAATGAAGGACAAATGGGAGACACGTACAAGAAATCATGCGACCAAATGGGGCAGAGCGCGGAGAGAAAGGGGAGACAAATGAAGGACAAATGGGAGACACGTACAAGAAATCATGCGACCAAATGGGGCAGAGCGCGGAGAGAAAGGGGAGACAAATGAAGGACAAATGGGAGACACGTACAAGAAATCATGCGACCAAATGGGGCAGAGCGCGGAGAGAAAGGGGAGACAAATGAAGGACAAATGGGAGACACGTACAAGAAATCATGCGACCAAATGGGGCAGAGCGCGGAGAGAAAGGGGAGACAAATGAAGGACAAATGGGAGACACGTACAAGAAATCATGCGACCAAATGGGGCAGAGCGCGGAGAGAAAGGGGAGACAAATGAAGGACAAATGGGAGACACGTACAAGAAATCATGCGACCAAATGGGGCAGAGCGCGGAGAGAAAGGGGAGACAAATGAAGGACAAATGGGAGACACGTACAAGAAATCATGCGACCAAATGGGGCAGAGCGCGGAGAGAAAGGGGAGACAAATGAAGGACAAATGGGAGACACGTACAAGAAATCATGCGACCAAATGGGGCAGAGCGCGGAGAGAAAGGGGAGACAAATGAAGGACAAATGGGAGACACGTACAAGAAATCATGCGACCAAATGGGGCAGAGCGCGGAGAGAAAGGGGAGACAAATGAAGGACAAATGGGAGACAAGTACAGGAAATCATGCGACCAAGTGGACCCAGAGTGGGGATTGAAAGGGGAGACAAATGAAGGACAAATGGGAGACACGTACAAGAAATCATGCGACCAAATGGGGCAGAGCGCGGAGAGAAAGGGGAGACAAATGAAGGACAAATGGGAGACAAGTACAGGAAATCATGCGACCAAGTGGACCCAGAGTGGGGATTGAAAGGGGAGACAAATGAAGGACAAATGGGAGACAAGTACAGGAAATCCTGCGACCAAGTGGACCCAGAGTGAGGATTGAAAGGGGAGACAAATGAAGGACAAATGGGAGGCAAGTACAGGAAATCATGCGACCAAGTGGACCAGAGTGGGGATTCAAAGGGGAGGGAAATGAAGGACAAGTGGGAGACAAGTACAGGAAATCATGCGGCCAAGTGGACCCAGAGTGGGAGAGAAAGGGGAGACAAATGAAGGACAAATGGGAGACAAATGGGAGACAAATGAAGGAAATCATGCGACCAAGTGGACCCAGAGTGGGGATTGAAAGGGGAGACCAAAGGGACCCAGAGTGGGAGACAAATGTAGGGCAAAGGGGAGGCAAGTAAGAGGCAAAATCATGCGACCAAAGGGACCCAGAGTGGGAGAGAAAGGGGAGACAAATGAAGGACAAATGGGAGACAAGTACAGGAAATCATGCGACCAAGTGGACCCAGAGTGAGGATTGAAAGGGGAGACAAATGAAAGAAAAATGGGAGACAAGTACAGGAAATCATGCGGCCAAGTGGACCCAGAGTGGGAGAGAAAGGGGAGACAAATGAAGGACAAATGGGCGACAAATGGGAGACAAATGAAGGAAATCATGCGACCAAGTGGACCCAGAGTGGGGATTGAAAGGGGAGACAAATGAAGGACAAATGGCAGACAAGTACAGGAAATCATGCGGCCAAGTGGACCCAGAGCGGGAGACAAATGAAGGGCAAAATCATGCGACCAAAGGGACCCAGAGTGGGAGACAAATGAAGGGCAAATTGGAGACAAACCCAGAGTCTGTGGACGCAAGCCCGGAGACAGAGTCAAAATCATACGGTCAAGGCAAGCGACCCTTTTCAAAGGAGTAAGAACCCCATACAGGTAAACCTGTTTGGGGAAAAAAACATTGGTTGGTGTATACTCAATTCACCATTTTCAACTGACCATTTTTTTTGGTTTCACCAGTTGGTTTGGCCAGTACCGAACCATGACAATGGTATAGCATTTGGTTGGCTACATGTCATGGTTCGTTATTTTTGTTGGTTCAAATGATCATTGGTTGGTGGTTGACATTTTTTATTTTCACTAGTGACTACGAACAAATGGTTGACCAATATTTTTCCAAGGTGTTCAAACCACCAACCAGATAATGGTTGGTATTACCAATTCTACTTTGGTACATAAATTTTGGTTGGTATATATGCTTATATACTCTTTATATGGTTGGTATTGAGAAGGAATTACCAAATAGCAAAGATACCACGTATTCTGGACCAGCCAAATGACAGAATCAAAACCAAATAACAGGATAATGCCTGGTTATATGGTTGGGATTGATTGATGGGTATCCCAACCAAAAAGGTATACCAAACAAATATTACTTGCAAACATTCGTTATTTGCTAATATTTGTTATTTGGTGGGAAGCTAGGTGGGTATGAAAAATAGATTTTTGGTTGGCTAAAGAAAGTATAACGAGCCAAAGAAGTATGTTTTTTAACTTAGTGTTATGGTTTTTTTGGGATTGGATTGATTTGCCAACCACGAGAAGTTAAACTTTTAGCGGTTCTAAAAGCCACCTGGTGTTGATATTCCTGTATGAGTGGTATTCATTCATGGATGTTCAAACTTATTTTGAACGTTTGATATTTTTCCGAATATTTGGGATGGTTGATTGATGGGTATATTTTTCATGACGGTTGAAACCACCGACCACTATTTCTTTGGTAAGCCAACTATTTCTTTGGTGAATTTTCCATGCAACCAAGTTGGTTTGCCAGAGGGTATTCCAACATCAGCAGTTTTGACTCGTGCTTAATGATCCAGACCCCAGCTGTGTTACGTGTTGTTTCTGGTTGCTGGTATGACCCAGACAAACTTTAGGTGAACTTGGCACCAACACTTGGCTACTAGCTTGACAACGGCGCATCGCCGCATCGAATTTTCTTGCAATCCTTGCTCAGGTGACTTCTAACTCTATACTGCAATTGCTTGTTTCCTCGCCAAAAAGAGCATGTTTTTCTTTCGGGTGATTAATGGATGGCAATTTACCACGCTGAATAGAAGGGGGAACCAGATTTTGCCTCGGTAAATGCCTTCATCATGGTTAACATTGTGGCTATACCTTGGACACGAGTGCTTACAATGAACCATGGATTGATTCACGATCAATTCACCATTCTTTGACCATCAGCCATCGCCTAACCACCAATCAAGCATCAACCAACCACCAATGAAGCATGAATTCGCCACCATTCAGACATGATTATTAGCATCATTAACCATCATTTAACCATCATTTGTCCATCATTTGACCATCATTTAACCATGGTTTGACCATCAATAAGCATCATTAACCATCAGTTAAGCATGGTTTGTCCATCATTTGACCATCAATAAGCACCATTAACCATCAGTTAAGCATGGTTTGTCCATCATTTGACCATCAATAAGCATCATTTCCCCATGAATTCACCATCACTTCACCACCATACTTTGGTACCTGTGCAGATGGCCGCAGCCCCATGGCTTCCACGCCTTGGGCCGCAGGTAGAGAAGCTTTACTTCGTGGGTGCCGGCACTCGACCGGGCAACGGCGTGTCCGGTGAACCCAGAGAACCGCGCCCGGCGTGGCGACCGTTGAACAACGGCTGCGGGTTCATGGTGGTTAATAAGCCAAGTAATGATGGTTGATGATGGTTGATGGATGCTTTATGGTGGTAAATGATAGTTGATGATGTTTGATGGTCCATGATGAAGGCGATGGTTGATGGTGAAAGTAATTTGGTTGGTGGTTTTAGACGTTTGTATTTTCCAAATGTATTAACAAAGTGGGTTGACTACTGTTTACTTGTTTTTTTTCTTCGGGGGTTGGCACCGCCAAACGAATTAATCAAAGATCAACACTGGTTGAGTGGTGGTTGATGAATGGTTGATAGTAGATAATGATGACATGTGCTGGTTGACTAAGGGAAATACTGGTGGCTAATGATGGATAACTCATGAAAACTGATGGGTAATGATGTTGACGCTTGGCGGCTCGATGTTCAATGAACCACCATCGCCTCATTAACCCAGATATTCTTGTCCAACGACCAATCAGTTTGTTACGAACCAGCTATTGCTGTCAATTCAACTCACAGACCCAGCATGACCCAGCTATCATGGTTCTTGATTTACTCCAGTTGATATTGTCAATCTAGAATATTCACGGTTTTCTCCAGTTGATCTTGTTAATCAGTTTTTCTAATCTCTAAACAATATTAACAAATATATAATATATATCTAAAACAGCTAAATGCCCAGCTCAGCTGGGTCCACTATTCATCGCTCGTAGTTCATCGCCGGCCGTTGACCCAGCTTGTCGTAGACCCGTCGCCCCCCGCTTGGCGCCTTGGCGCCCCAGCGGATGATCACCAGGCCGTTGGTGCTCATGGGAGCTGGCCTCACGTCTCAGCTGATCCTGGACGATTTGAAGACCACAACGGGATCTGTGAAGAGAGCGACTGCGGCGGCCAAGGCGCCAACGGCACAGGGCTGGGTGGATCTGATGAGGGCTTATGAAACAGCAGCGAGAATCGGTGGATGGTTGTGGTTATGGTTAAGGTGGACGGTTGTGGTTCAGGTGGATGGTCATTTGATGGTTATGATGATTATGAAGCATATCCACCACACATGAGGGTGTGGCGATCCCCTTGATTTATAACTTGATGCCCCCGATTGCTGAGTCGGTTTGTTCCCAGGAGGGCCGGAAAGGCAACCACAACTGTGCCCCAACCCCTTTCGGTGGCCTCCCTCCAGGGTAAACAACCATTGTTGTTAGTGCTTCGCGAACTCGATTCTTGTTGCTTGGTTTTGGTTGGTCGTCGCCGCCTTACATGGCCTTATCCATTTCCTGGTGGTTGGTGGTTGGTGGTTGCTGGTTTGGTGTTCGGACCATTGATGAACTGTGGTTCAACCACCTGCTGCTGGGCGTCGATGGTGTAAACCTGGGGAGGATCCCGGAAGGTCCATGTGAGCCTAGGTGCCGTCCTGAGCCGGGTGGAACCACCCGGCCCCGTGCCGACGACAATTTTCGCGGAGCCAAAGATCGTCGTTTCGCGCCGTCTCGGGGAGCGAAGCGAGCCCATGAGCCACGCAATCATAGATCCAGTTTTTTCATGGTTAGTGGTCAGCAGTGGTGGAGAATGAACAGAGAATACAGGGAATATCAACAGCTTGCAGTAATAGGCTGTTTTAAGTTAAGCCTTCATAAATTGACCAAACTTCGGTAATGTCTGTTCCGATAGCATGGTAGATCCAGCTCTGCAAAAAAAAAACACCAGCTTTGGTGACAGACCTCGTCGTGGAGTTCGGTGGATTTCTCGTAGCATCTCTCATGCTCAGCAGCCAGCTGTGCGGCCATCAGCAACGATGGCGGCCTGAGGTGCGAGGCCTGGCCAGGCCATGATCCTCCAAAGGTTGATGGTGAAGCATGGTTGGCAATGCTGAAACGTTAATAGGTGGCTAGTAGGTGGTTAAATAGGTGGTTAGTAGGTGGTTAGTAGGTGGTTGATAGGTGGTTAGTAGGTGGTGATCAACAATGTTGGTTGTTGATGGTTGGCAATCGTTCGTAGTCATGGTGAATTATGCTGCATGATGGCTAGTGGTAGTGTTGAAGAGCGGTTTTCATGTCGTAGTCATCATGGTTAGGAGCGGTTTTGGAACCGAGTCGCCAAGACATTATTTGCTAATCTGGGGATGGTGGATGATTGGGGGGTTGATCGTATTTTTTTGCATGGCCAACAATGATAAATCAGCTGCTTACTCTGATCATAATGGTTCATTGTTGGCCAATAGCGCTTAGTTCAGAGCTAATGATGGAACTAGTGATGCCAAGAAAGATCACTTGTTTCTAAGTTTTCTTTCTCAAATGTTGCATACTCGTTGTCTTCATAATGTAGGGTGTTGAATGACGCGTGAATGGCGGTTATCAGCCATCAACACATGTGGGTTTTGGTGCTCTTCCCAGTGGCGAAGGGATGCAGTGGATCGGGGAGCCGTTGAAGGTTTTGGCTGGCGCAAAGAAGCCATGGTGAACCAACAACCATGGTGATTTCTAGCTGGTTAATGGTTAAGAATAGGTTATAATCAGTAAGAATAGTAGGGGATATATCAGCTATATATGGCTGTGGGTCAAGCAGTTAACCAACCAACTTTCGTGGGGGAGGATAAAATTTTGTAGGGAAAACAATGGTCAATCGTGGGGGAACCAGGGGTACAGGGTGACCTGACCCACAGCCATATAAATTTAAATGCCACCTTCCGCTTAATCACAAATAGCTGGTGATTTAGCCTCAAAGAATCGGACCTTAACAGTGGCAAGCAATGGGGATAGCTTTTTAGGTAGCACCGGCTACAACGATGGGATCGCATAGCGCTAGTAACAAATGGCGCCAAAGAAAAATGGGACTCACAGAAGTGGGCAGAGATTGTTCAGATGCCATGGCAAGTGATCATGGCATTGTGCGGTGCAGAGGTGAAAAGCGCATGCTTGGATCTAAGCTCGGGGCGCGGCTCGGCACTCCCCGAGCTTTGATGTTGCGCATGGTTTTCCATGTTTTTCCGTGGCGCTTGAGCCAGGCGGCAAGGCTTTGTCCAGATGCGTTGAGACGACGTAGGAGGCGCCCCGAGTTTTCCGTGGCGCCGCCGGGTTGCCAGCAAGTTGCTGGCAGCTGTTGTGGACCGATTCAGCTGTCAAAGTCTATGATTGATCAGCTGAATGGATGAGTGCATGACAACACGGAGGCTGCTGTAAAAGTGCTGTTTGGTTTTGATCCAGAGCTACGTGTGGGCTAAGTATAGTTTCAGCTTTGCATGGTAGAAACTGGGAGGAACCAAGCGCAATTAGATGGTCATTGAGACCGGAGTGATGACAAGAAGCTTTACCAGAAGTTGATGAAGCATAAAGGCTCAAGCTTTGAATCTCGTCTCCCGTAGCTGACGGAGTTTGTGAAATCATTCCTACCCTCGAGGTGGACCGGTCCTCCAGGATGCGCCACACAGCTTCCAGCCACAGGCAGATGAAAGCTTTGTTCTTCATCTTGCTTTTGGCCGGTCATGATGCTGTGCGTGTGACCCAGGAAGCTGAATGGTCCAAGTCCAAGTGGAACGAGTTGCACGCGGATTGCAGTTGGTCCCTGCGGAAGGGTTGCAGTGAAGGATGTGTCCGAAAGCCTTTGCCCTTGGACCTGCCTGGGGAGAGTTGCCGCCATACGAATGCCTACCTGTTGGAGCACAACGGCCTTGAAAACTATCATGCAATGATAGACATCCTCATTGAGAAGAGCGAGAAGAACCTCGGAGAAGTTAAGATGAGCTGTTGCCGCTGCCTTTGTTGATCGGATGGATGGCTCTATGTATATAACTCTAAATTGTCAGACATGTTCCAACGAAAAAGAGCGACCAATGGCTATTCCCTTGATCAGCCATCGATAAACCATCATTTCACCAACAACCATTAATCAACCGGTGCTAACTTGGTACTAGCCATCATTAACCAAACCTGCCGCGTCCAGCATGTTTTGTGTTTCCCAGAGTCGTCGAGGTACAACGAGAGTTGTCAGAAAGCCAGCCGCTGGAACAGGAAATGTGAACGCCGCATAGCCCAGGCGACTGAGGCGGGAGAATGAAACACAAAGAAAGGAGGATCTACCAGCGATACGGCGGGGTCAAAACCAGCTATCCAAGAAATGACTGAGTGGACACCCCTACAGCCATACTATTCTGATCATTTGTTGTTCACGGTTGGGTACCAGGGTTTTGGTCCCGCATGTGATTCTATTGATCTATCTAATGCCCAGATTCACATCTTCAGAGGCCCAGGTTTTTGAAAGCGCCCAGCATGGCGGCCAACCCATGAGGCAGTCGAATTCATCGTGGGGGCGTTCCTGAACGAGAACTTCGTCGCCACCTTGGATGAATCCGAAACAGCCTCTCTCAATGACGGCTTCCAAAAAGTGCTGACGAATTTGGCCGAATCGCAGGACGAGGCTGAGACTATGAGGGAGCTGATCAAGAAGTTGAAGTGCCAACGATCAAACTTTATGCAAAAGCCCAAAAGAGTCTTAGTGCAGGTGGTTGGCCTGAGCCAGGCCCTTTTGTCTGACATACCAGATGCGAAGCGGCATGCGAAGCTTCAGCTTGAAGCCATGCCGGAGAGTTGTGGTCCAGTGTCAGCTGAAGAGGAAGCCGAAGGCTTGGTACAGTTGAAACACTTGCAGAAAGAATCTGAGGAACTGCGAGGAGAAGCTTCGGAAGCCTTAGATGGCTTGGATGAAGCCATTGATCTTGTGCTGGAAGAGGCAAATGAGATGGAAAACACGGGCTCTGCACTGCAGTTGTCAAACTCCAAGGCATTGGCCCTTCAGAACAGCACCCCACCGCTGCTTCCTCTTCTCTTCAGCACGGTCGCGACCGTGGGTATGATGGCTCTGCTGATCTATGGAGCTGCTCCGTTTTTCCTGGCGGCTTTCGCTGCAGTCGCTTGGTGGGGAATCAGCGCCATGGCTTTTTGCATGATGTTCGGCTACTCAGATCCTGACAAACCAGATTGTGCCAAGAGTGTGTTTTTGCTTCCCTTCAAAGCTGTGAAATCCATGCTAAAGGGCGCTGCAAAGGGTGTTGCCCGTGTGGGCAAGGGCATCTACAAGTACTTCAAAGGCAACGCCAGTAACACCAGCGCCCTGTTTGAGACTGAAGCTTTTATGGATGAGCTAGCCAAGCTGCAAGCTGAAGCTTTGGCAGAAGAGGTCTCGGTCTCATGAGGCTCTGAATGAGTTTCTCCACTTCGCGGCATGCCGTTTCAAATCGTTTCAAGCCGACAGTGACCCCACCTTTGAGCAAAAAAGAAGCAAGAAGTTGATGATTGAAAGCATTTCCCCACTTGTTTGGGCACTGCATCACCAATCAACTTCCTACAGATGCTGTGTGGACGGTGCGGAGCATGTCATATATTATTTGCAACTTTCATTCACGATCCTTCTAAAGCATTTTGAGGCTAAGCACAGCTGTGTGTTCATACCACGCAGGCACAATGGCCACACCATCATCAATGGTAGTGAGCCATCATTAACCGGGGACTAGCAGGAGTGACAGGTATGCGGTATCCATTGATGACCGAGCTTTGATGAGTCGATCTATCATTGGTCAATGATCATGAACCACTATCAATGAACCACATTTGATGAAGAATCAACAACCGCATTTGTAATATGTTGTAATCATCGGTTTTGATTCTGAATCACCAGTGATGATTGATGATTGTGAACAACGAACAGTGGCTAGTATCGGAGAATCATGTTTCGTTGGTGATCAATTGTCATGAAATCTTGCTGTTCATCCTGTTAATAATCAGTGGTTTCTCAAGTCATAGGGGACCCCCAAATCATCCATGTTTAATCATTTATATGAATAAACCAAGCATTTTTTGGGGTCCCCTATGGCTTGAGAACCACCATCATCAGTGCTTAAAACGCCATCATCAGCCTCAGCCATACTCACCACCACCATGTTGGTCCTGGCTCAACGCTGCAGGCGAGGAAGAAGAGACGCACAGGGCTGCCTGCCAAGAGGGGGCCGTTTTTATCCCCTCGTTGCAGGCTACGCGTCATGATGTGGCTGGTGTTGGCTGGTCATGGCTAATGTCAACCATTTCAAGCCACCAAACATCATGAAGAACAGCCAAACATCATTGGCTTCATGCTACTGGCTGATACTGGGCTGCTTCTGGCTGCTTCTGGCTGCTTCTGGGCTGCTTCTGGGCTGCTTCTGGGCTGCTTCTGTGCTGCTTCTGCTTCTAATGATATGTCAACAATTGTTGACAATGACGTCTTCCGAACAGCGAATCGAATCGAATCATTTCGGGTCAGAGATGCCCCTCGTTGCCAGCATTTCCCATTGATTGACAGGCAGGGATGTTGACCGGCTGGGGTGTGCCCGGCATCACTGGAGCCCCCTGCGGCTTGACCCGTTGTGACCTGGAAATCCATTAATTCAACTTGAGTTTCCCTGCCTCCTCCCCCTATCATCCAATATTAATTAACCATTCCAGGCGATCATCAATTCTGTGCCTCGATGAATAGCATCGTCAACCATCAGTTGGGGGGCTCTCAAGTTATGGGGCACCCTGAAGCTATGGTTGGATTATTACTACTATAAATTTTTTAATTAATCGTGAATGAGAACTGGGGGTACCTCTATGATTTGAGAAATCCATTGAGTTTTCTACAAGACTTGCAAACCACTTCTGACTTTCAATCACTTTGTTTCAACCAGTCTACATTACAACCACTTCGAACCATCAAGTAGCCTCTACTTAAGCATCATGAACCATCCTTCAGCTTCGATCAGCCAGTTCCGTCACTACCATCCACTACCAGACATTATCAACCATCTTATCAACTGATGTGCGAACCAGGAATCAAGCATTGATTGACAACCACTGCTACCACCAATCACTAGCAACGCGTTACCGAACCCGCAGCCATTCTTCAACCATTTGGATTCCACCAATCATCAATTAGCCATTTTTTCCATTCTAATCAAGCATCATTAGCCATTCAATCACCGTTAAATCACCCTCTTAATTTCAAACCAACCATTTGACCGTGATTAACGGTGATTTTATGGTGATTACTGGTGATTTACTGGTGCTTGACTGGTGATTTACTGGTGATTTAGTCATTGACCATTTGACCATGATTAATCATGCATTCGCCATCAACCGTCACCATGGATGGTTCACCCCTTACTTCGCCCAGGTCAGCAGCGAAGTGCTAAAACGGCAGCTGGTGCCGACGAGGGGTGAGGCCGATGAGTCGAAGCAGGTGATTTGATGGTGAATCCAATGAGTTGAATCCAATGAGTTGAATCCAATGGTGAATGCAATGGGGTGAATGCAACGGGTGAATGCAATAGGGTGAATCCAATGGGGTGAATCCAATGGTGAACTGACGGTATATTTCCTTGATACTCAATGATTTACCATGAATTATGAGTGTCACTGCATACTTGACCAAGCATTTTTGGTTGCGGGTGAGGAAGAATACGGGATAAACAGCAAGCAACCATGGTGTAATGACCAACCAATATAATTAACATATTGGCCACCAATCATAAAAAGATACTGAACCATCAAGCAAGAAAAACAAGCAAAAATGAGAGAATGACTACTCATCAAGTTGGAGTATCTTTTCGAACAATGATGGCACCATGAATACGACAAACAGACTTAAATCCATGATTGAACAAACTAGTGATTGGTTGCTGGTTAATTCATGCCTATTCAGAATGGATATGAACCACCTACTGAGTTCACTGATTACCAGTGGCAATCAACCCACCGACCGGTTGCTCTTAACCCGACCTTGGGGACCACAACAGGTGTGCAACGTTGATGGAGTACCGGTCACTAAAAGACCAGCCAACATGTAAAATGGCGTGCAAGTCGGATGAGTCAGCGATAACCAAGTGATTCAATCAGCGATCCAGCCACCTATGGGTGTTGTATTGCACCATATCGGTATCCACTAAGTCAGTACCTGGTGTCGCACCGGATAAACTCAAACCAGCCACTTACTGACGCTCGCACAAGCAGACGTTGGGGGTTACCATCACCCAAGCTTTGGCTTCATGGTACTCGGGTGATCATTCCATAGCGTTGGGGTGGGAAGATGTGTAAGGGCGCGTCTATGACAGCGGAAGGCACCGAGAGGCCAAAAGACGTTGAGAATTTGTAGGTTTCTGGAGTGATTCATCGCCATGGTGGTACCCAAGCATCCCAAAATTTTCAGAGATATAGCTAATACATCCCCTATTGTTGTTGGTTCTTATCCCTATTGCTTGCCATGACCCTGTGGTACGCAAGCATCTCAAAAGCTTCAGTGACTCGAGGAAATAGGTGGGAGCGTCCACCGTGCTGATCGCAGGTGATGATTGTCATGACGGTCAATCATAGCAAATCAGTCAGAATCACAGCGAATCATGGTGAACCAGAGTCCTAAATGATGCTTGATAACATTGCTAATAATGGCTGTTTGCTGTTTTTCAACTTCAGCTTTCATTCCCTGCAAGAGCAACTGGCCAAGAGTCCGCCCAAGCTGCTTGGTGAATACGTTGGGGTTATACCATGGCTGTTCATAGATCGGTTTACAATCCATTGGCCAGCAATGATCACCATGATCGGAGGGCATGAAGTCCGTTTTCTTGTCAATCACGAAGCAATCAACCAAACGACCGTCCTTCAGTCCTTTGCAAGCGTGGTGAATCACCAAGCAATCAAGCAACCAAGTTACCAAGCGATCAAGCAACCAAACGACCAAACAACCGACCTTCACCACCACTCAGCAGAGCCAGGCCTGTGGATATTTTGTACCTGGGCGTTTTCACTACCGAGCACTTTCCCTTGCAGCTGGAGTTGCGCGACCCAGGCTGCTGCATGCGTTGAATGCTGGAGCTTGGATCGGTGATCGGTGCACTCGTAAGCGTTCACCCTGGGGCATCACCAGTGACCATGGCTCATGATGTGCTTTAATGCATGCTAATTTTTGATCATTTTGATGGTTAGGGCTAACATCATGAGCTGAAATCTACAAGGTGATTGTTCCTGATGTTCCAATGGCCATAGCAGATAGCATCACCCATTTTCGGGTTGACCTCCACCCTTCGCCGGTTGCTTTTGGTCGTCGCCCTCCAGCAATTCCTCGTAAGGCGGCAAGGCTTCGTTGAGATGCTGAAGTTGACGACGTAGGAGGCGCCCCAAGTTTTCCGTGGCCGGGGTTGCTAGCAAGTTGCTGGAGGTCAGCTGTACCGATTGGTTTTGATCCAGAGCTACGTGTGGGCTAAGTAAAGTTTCAGCTTTGCATGGCAGAAGCTGGTGGGAAGAGTGAAGTGCAATTGAATCGTCATTGAGACCGGAGTGATGACAAGAAGCTCTACCACAGGTTGATGAAGCATAAAGGCTCAAGCATTGAATCCTGTCTTCCGTAGCTGACGGAGTTTGTGAAATCGTTCCTACCCTCGAGGTGGAGGTCCTCCAGTATGCGCCACACAGCTTCCAGCCACAGGCAGATGAAAGCTTTGTTCTTCATCCTGCTTTTGGCCGGTCATGATGCTGTGCGTGTGACCCAGGAAGCTGAATGGTCCAAGTCCAAGTGGAACGAATTGCACGCGGATTGCAGCTGGTCCCTGGGGCAGGGTTGCAGTGAAGGATGTGTCCGAAAGCGGTTGCCCTTGGACCTGCCTGGGCAGAGTTGCCGCCATACGAATGCCTACCTGTTGGAGCACAACGGCCTTGAAAACTATCATGCGATGATAGACATCCTGATTGAGAAGAGCGAGAAGAACCTCGGAGAAGTTAAGATAAGCAGTTGCCGCCTGTTGTTGATCAGATAGATGGCTCGAAATTGTAGCATTGGATGATTTCATACAAGGTCCATCGAAAGAACAGCTACTCATGGTCATAACCTTGATTGCCCATTGATAAACCATCATTTGACCCACAACCATCAATCGACCACTGCTAACTTAGTACTAGCCATCATTAACCAAACCTGCCGCGTCCAGCATCTTTTATGTGTCCAAGAGACGTTGAGGTACAGCGAGAAATGCCAGAAAGCCAGCGGCTTGAACAGGAAATGCCGACGTCGCGAAGTCCAGATGAGTGAGGCCAGGGACCAAATGATGTTTCTCCATGGGTCAATACCAAACCATGGTTAGTACAGGTTGAATAACCCGGCTAATAGTCAATACTCGTGGTAATTGTTCCTAATGGCTAATCATTGCTCATAAAGGCTAATGGTCAAGACTAATGGGGGAAACAGCAAGAACTCAGGATATACCAACAAATTGTATGGCAAGCTGGGTCAATACCAACCATCCAAAATATGGCTGGGTGAATTTAGATGAACATCCCCACACATATTATTTTGATGAGTTTTGGTCATCTGTTGAGCGTTCATTGGGGTACCAGGATTTTGATCCAGACGATGAGTATTTCTTGATCATGAGAATGGGGTCTGCATACTGAATGCAACATGAACAAATGATTGTTTTCACCATTATTGACCATCATCAACCATGGTTATGAATTATTTTCATTGATCTCAGTGGCCGGCAAGAACTCACAAATCTGATGAATGTTCACATCTTCAGAGGTCCAGAGATGGAAAAGCCCCCCATGCACTGGGAAACACCGTGGCGGCCATCCGATGAGGCATTCCAATTCATCATCCGGGCGTACATGAACGAGACTTTCATCGCTACCCTGGATGAATCCGAACAAGCTACTCTCCACGAGGGACTCCAAAAGGTGTTGAAGAATTTGGCCAGTTCCCAGGAGGAGGCTGAGAGTATGGCGGAGCTTATGAAAAAGATGAAGTGCCAAAAGTCGGAGCTTCTGCGAGATCCCAAGAAAGCTATGGCGGAGGTGGCTGGGCTGGGCCAGGCTCTCTTGTCTGACAACCAAACTGTGAAGCAGCAGGCAAAGCTTCAGATTGACGCCATGCCGGAGAGTTGCAGCCCAGTGTCAGCTGATGAGGAAGCCGAAGGCCTGGTGAAGTTGAAGGATTTGCAGAAAGACTTCCAGGAAGAGCCAGGAGAAGTTGAAATTTTGGTCGATGACTTGGATGCAGCCGTTGATCATGTGGTGGAAGAGGAGGCTGAAGGAGCCAGCTCTGCACTGCAAGTCAACGTCGCAAAGGCTGCCGCGGCCCCGATTGACAAACTCGCAATTCCTGGCGCACTGGTGGGTGCGATCTACCTGTCAATCTTTGTGGCAACCTTACCATGGGCCATAGCTGCTTTCCCTATTGTCTTACCGGTTGCCTTGTTAGTGAGTTTCCTCGTTTTCTTGGGAGGCTACTTCGGTGTCTGTGAGGTTGTCAATGAATTCTCAGGCGGAGAGTATAATGAAGCTTGCCTCAAGACGTATTTGTTGCTTCCCTTCAGGATCGTAAAGGGCTTGGTCAAGGGTGCCGCCTACCTCGGCAAGGGCATCTACAAGCACTTCAAAGGCAACAGCAATAAGACCAGCGTCCTGTTGGAGACTGAAGCTTTTATGGATGAGCTACCCGAGCTGCAAGCTGAAGCGGCAGTCGCCTCATGAGGCGGCCATGAGTTTCTCAGCGGCCAGGCGTTTCAAATCGTTTCAATTCGACAGTGACCCCACCTTTGAGCAAAAAAAGGGAAGAAATTGATGATTGAAAGATCTTGACAGCATTTCCCCACTTGGAAGGATCATGATTGTGGCTTCGACCAGGTTTGGGGACCAGAAGTGCATACCTAAGGTAGCTGCTTCCCACAGACAGCGCGGAGCTTCTCAAGCATTTTGGGACTGAACAGAGCTGTATTTGTTCGTACCATGCCATCATCAACGGTAAGAAGCCATCATTAACCATTGACTATACAGATTGAGAGCTATCCTTTGATCGGTGTTTCATGAGTTGATCGAAGATATCATTGGTCACTTGTCATGAGCCATTGTTGACACGCTGTTGTTGCGATCATTGATTATGGGTTGTGAATCAAGTATATATCATTGATGACAAGCGTCAGTTAGTCATAGCCCTATCCACCACCAAGATCGTGGTGTTTTCAACCCTGCAGGTAAGGGGGAAAGAGGCGCGGTTGCCAAGAGGGGTCCACAGGGCTCTGTTGCGAGGTACTTCATCATGTTTGGCATTGGCTGGTCATGCTAAATGATAGGTCAATGACTGGTCACAATGATTCAGCGGTAGAGTGATGTCCTTGTTACCACCATTTCCTGCCGGGATGGTTGGCAGTCACTGGTTGCTGATTGCTTTTCGTCCCACTTTGGTTGGCCTTGGCACGACTCATGGTTAATGATGGGTAATGATGTTGGTGGTTCGATGAATCACTATCAACTCATTAACCCAGATATTGCTGTCCAACAGTCAACCGGTTTGTTAAGAACCAGCTACTGTTCTTAATTCAGCTTATAGATCCAGCATGACCCAGCTATCATTGTTAACTATCTTGGTTTTCTGTGGTTTTCTCCAGTTGACGTTGTTATTGTTATCTAAAACGCCCAGCCAGGTCTAGTATTTACCTCTTGTACTTAACAGCTATCTGTTATCGACCCAGTTATTGTCCCAGCACCGGCTGATTTAAACCCAGCCAGCAGACCCGTCAAACCCGTCATGGCCGGTTGAGCTGGGTGGAGGCGCACATTGCATGGAGCATTGCATGGAGCCCCCTGAATGAACAGCAGCGAGAATCGGTGGATGGTTCTGGTTGAAGCATCCACCCGTGAGGGTGTGGCGATTCCCCAAGTGCTGAGTTTGCTGCCCCAAAACGAGCGCCCCGGCGCCCCGAAAGGCAACGAGAACTGGGCCCTCCTAAAGTGCCCCATCCATGGTAAACCCCCTCGATTGCGAATGCGTGATGGTGCTTCATAACCATTGTCCGTGGTTGACGAACCCTTATGGTTACCCATGGTCTTTGATGTTGATGGATCACCAAATAACTTTGAATTGTGGTGCTTTTTGTTGATGGTTGAGGGGTAAACCCAGCTTTCATAGGGAGGATCCCATCTTTTGGCCGACCGCGATGATCCCAAGGTGCCATCCTGAGCGTGGCAATGCCAAGATTACGGGCCCCGTGCCGATGACAATGTTCGCGGAGCAAAGATCGTCGTTCCGTGAACGATCGATGTGCGCACGATTTCTCACGGGGAGGTGATCTATCCACCATTTCAAAAAGCTTGCCACATTTGATGGTGACCAGCTCTGTTATTTTGGTTGGGTGGATTTCTCACCATGAGTGCAAACTGCAGCCATCGCTCCAAGGCATGCTTTAACATCAGAAATCATGACTCGCCATGATCAACCATCATGAAGCAGTACCAATCAGCCATCACTAGCGGTTATGGACCATAATCGAGCAACTATTTTTCGCGGTTTGCGTGGAACTCTGGCCTCTCTTGGAGTTACCTTGATTCGTGGCCCCTTTTCTGGGGGGATTGGCAGCTTTTGCTCAGCGGAAGCTGACTTTGTACATGAAAGCTGAAGACACACAGAGGATGGACACCAACACGAGGAATAAGGTACTGGTTCATGATCAGTCGTAATTGTCAATCACCTGCAGATGCGTAGCCGTGGAGATCCACAAAAAACGAGACTATTGGCTTTGGGTGCCACCTAGTTGGTTAAACACCGCCACAAGAGCACTACGCCATAACCGGGGTTCATCGAGTGAACTAGTGACATTGAAATGGCCCATGTCGCACAATCACATGAAGCACCCTCGACATATCCACCGAACCTGACCTGGACTCTGTACCTTTGTGATGTTCATGACCCAAACTTGCCGCAAGAGTCTCTGTCTCATGAATCTCAATCATCCGTAAGCAAAATTCTTGAAACCAACCCACCAACCTACCCACTATATAACTAACCCCTACCAACCTACCAATTCTTGCAACCTACCAACCAACCTACCAACCCACCAACTATGTAACCCTCCAACCAGCCGCAAGGAACGCGAATCCAGTTGCAACCAGCCGGAACTACCCATCTAACCGCGGCGTTGATCCCATGGATCCATGGAATTGCTCTGGCGTTCACTTCATCCGCGGTCTAAACCCGTGGTGCCGAGGGCAGCCAGGGCATGGGAGAAGCCGTGATGAACCGCGATTTCTGCGCTTCAGAAAGGGGGTTGATCAAGGGTTGGATGGTTGAAGTGATCAATTGATGGGTTGGATGGATAGTTGAACTGATTGGTTTTTGAATTTCCGATCTTTAAAACAACTGGTTGATGAAGGGTTGGATGGTTGCACTGATCAATTGATGGGTGAAGTGATTAAACATGGTTGATGTTGGCGGTGGATAGTAATGAGTTGAAGTTGGTTCATTGATGATATAATCAATGTATAGTAAGTTATAATTAATGAACTATGATTATAACCATAGTATATTAACCATTAATTAATCAGCTTCTTGATATTAATCAGGATTAGTCCCGGTCAATTTATGGTGAAGTAATGAACTAAGATGAAAACTGACAGCTTGCAGCAGTTAGTGTGGCCGGCAGGAGGATATATATATATATAGTTTCATTGTCACTAAATATCCTACATTCTGTACCATGATTCTATATATTATATACCATGAAACACAGCTATGACACTATGATTCATTGTGTTTCATTGTCACGCTCTTTTATTGGTGTCCTCTTTATTTCTGTCAAATTCATGGTTGCATGGTTGGGTCCCCTGAAATCTGCTTCATGAACACCAGAGCCATGCAATGACCGTGGATGTCCACATATTTTCATGGGCTGGGGAGCAACCCCAGCAACCGGCGGCTCATTCCTTTAAGGCTGCACTGCGAAGCACTTACAGAGACAGCCAGAGGTAGATCTATATGTGAACAGTGTGCTCTATAAAGATCATCCAACAGATAGATAGATAGATCCATAGATAGATCGATAGGTGCATAGATAAAGATACACACACACATACGAATAGCTTTGAAGATACACATGATCTTGCATAACCGCATATGTTTGCATAGACTGATTGTATACATGGAACAATATAGAATATATACCGTGTATATAGTACAAATAGATGATCAGAACAAACTAGAATAGATCAATTTGGACACATATTTGCACAATTAAAGATCACCAATGATTAACCACTATCAAGCATTATTGTAGTTAACTATTGATTAACTATTATTAACCATAGAAATCATCATTATTGACAGTTCTATTCATGGTCAACCATAGAATTAACCATTCTCCACCATAGGCAAACCATCACCATCATCATCATCATCATCATCATCATCATCATCATCCTCATCCTCATCCTCATCATCCTCATCCTCATCCTCATCCTCATCCTCATCCTTATCAACTGTTGTTGCAACCCTTCTTGTTGTTGTGGGGCTAGCCACGGAACCGGCACCAGAACTGCCACCTGTTCACGGGGTCGAGGATCGTGTGGCCTTCGAATACGGAAGCAACTGGGAGGCGCACCCATCGTCTCCAGGGCCTCGCAGGTTGATTCGTTGATGGTGGTCCTCAGTTGGTTTTTGATGGATGATCACCAGTTGATAGATGGCTATGGGTCAATATTAACCAACCAATAATGAGGGATGATAACCAACAATAATAGGCAAAATAATGGTCAATGATGGGGAACCAGGCGTACGGGGTTTTGACCCACAGCCAGATGGTTGATAGATGATATCACTGTTTGATGGTTGATGATGGTGATCAACTGAATCAGGTTAGTTTGATAGTTGATGGATGATGATCGGCATCATCAACTGAATCTACTTAGTTGATCAATTGTTTAATGCCACTATTTATTTGAAATGGTTGAAGATCCATGTTCAGTTGATGATGGGTCAATCAAGATGCTTAACTACTTGAACATGGATGTTCGATGATCTGCCTGTATCCCAGAAATCCGCAAGATTCCACAGAAAACCGACGTCTCCATAGAATATGAGGCCAGCTCTCGGTAGATTTTGCCATCATCCATCACAGCGATGCAGTTATTCTGCAAACTAAACTTGTTTGTTCAGTCCTGTCGCTACGAATGTGTCCCGCTCTTCTGACGATTCACCATTCTCAATGGGCAGTGAGCATGACTTGCCATTAACCATGATTTCTTGGTTGAATAGCTACTAGCAGCCTTTGCACGTTATATTGACCATGATTTACCAATAGCAGGCATCCACACATTTTATCAACCATTTTATAGCAGTAGTAACGGCTTTTCAATCACAACTAACCAGTACAAACCGTTTATTGCCCAGCCTGAAATCTCTATACCAATATTCTCAACCAGTATGTAACCATCAGTAAACGCCAATGCACCACCATGAACCATTTCCAAGCGCTTTGAACCATCAATAGCCGCCAACACATCATGATCCAGCATTACAAGCCACTATGAACCACCGTCGACCATCAACTCACCATCAATGAGCATGGCTAAGCAGTATTCTCCAACCAATACCTAAGCAGTGTTTCACCAAGGACTACCCTGTGACCATCAACATCCATCAATCGTCATCAACGCCTTGTTTTGACCACTAAACCCATTCATCAACC
This sequence comes from Symbiodinium kawagutii, assembly GCA_009767595.1. Taxonomy (NCBI): domain Eukaryota; class Dinophyceae; order Suessiales; family Symbiodiniaceae; genus Symbiodinium; species Symbiodinium kawagutii. Next base: position 232,068 of record VSDK01010247.1, on the reverse strand, counting down.
ACTAGACCCACTAATGATCCACTAATCATCCCATGAATCAACCACGAAACCCACTGATTAACCACTAATCATCAAACTCATCAACCAGTAAATGACCATCAACCATGAATCAACCACTAATCTACCAACTAAACCCACTAATCAACCACAAATCCACCGGAAAGTGACCATCAACATCCATCAATCAACATTAACGCCTTTAATTGACCACCAAACCCATTAGTCAACCACCAGGCCCACTCATGAGCCACTAATCATCGCATGAATCAACAACCACTCATCAATCAACCCATCAACCACTCATCAATCAACCCACTCATTAACCGAAAAATCAATCAACCATAATCAACCCATGAAGCACTAATCAACCTATTTTAATGCCCATTTTCAGCTCCACCAAGGGTGCCCAATGCCCACCACCCCAACCAGCCAACCTCCGCGGCCAGGCCTCGCTTCGGGAGGTGCTTCAGCAGCGCGGCTACACGCTGGTGCGCGCACCCAGGGCGCGCATCACCCGTTTGGAGCGCCACGCACCACCCACCGTGGTGAGGTATGCGTGGAGCAGGTGACTTCAGATAGTTTACTTCAGATACTGGATGGCTTATACCCACTAACTTAGGTTTTTAGTGTTTTTGGGATATGATTGATTGACCATATAACCACTAAAAATATATTTTTAGCAAGGGATCTATAAGCCACCAAGGATAGTTTTCAGGATCTATGGCTGTTTCTCAAGTTTGGGGACCCTCAGTTCTCATCCGTTCATCATTTTGAATAATAGACGCACTATTTTTTGGGGAGTTTCCTTTTTTAAAGAATCGTTCAAATGATGGATTGAGTACCGAGCATGGGTCAATTATGAATTGTCAGATCATCACTAGGCACCACCATGATACATGGCTCTGCGGCTTTGAGGATCTGGATGAGTTATTTCGAAACAGGATCCAACCTACTGCATTTGGTTGTTTCTCAAGATAGGGGTACCCCGAAATCATCCATTATCAACCATTTGTAGTAAACCAACCATTTTTGGGGTACCCCGACTTTAAGAAACCCATAATTTGGGCCACCCGTTTCTTTGTTTGGAGGCAAACGTCGGGCCCAGATTGGAGCTCTTCAGGTGACGCAACCAGCTGTGGTTGCTCAAAGAATCACCCCCAAGAGATGGGAGAAACAAGCCCGCCATGTGGCAGTGGGTCACTATTAACCAACAATAATAGGGGATAATAACCAACAATAAGCAACAATAAACAATGGTGAATGGTAGGGAAACCATGTGGCAGTGAGTTGTTTATCATATATTTCGTAAATCACTATTATGACCAATACTGACCATAGGAGTTGTTTAACCACATGGCAGTGGGTCAGTTAACCCGGCGAGTTTTCCTGGTTCCCTTATCAGTGGATAGTCTGGCAGTTGCGGCTGCGCGCTGCTTGGTGTCGGCGCTCAGCAATCAGCAACGAAGCTTCGCAGCGCCAGGAAGATGTGCAAGGGCGCATCTATGACAACAGCGGAAGGCGCGCCATGCCTGGTTGATGATTCCTAGCACGGGGTATCCCTCGAGTTGGCAGAGGGGGGTTTCCTATCAAGCCATGGTACCCCCCTGGTTGATAGACCCAGGGTTTAGCTTCATACGGGGTTCGTAGTATCAGGTTCAGCCATCCAAGCCTCGATCCGTAGCAGTTACCAATTCAAGGACAGCTGTCATTGGAACACTGATTGCTTGCGACTCAGTGACCGGAGATTGTGTAGAAGTTGGGAGGGTCACTATAGACTTTGGACTTAGCCCCTTTAAGACTTCAAATGATCGCTGATCTCGGTTCATGATTGCTCATGATGGCTAATGAATCATAGATATCATGGTTTACCATAGTCATACATGCTGCATTCATTACCACCAAGTCCAATAGGCCAAGAGTCCGTGCTGCTTGGTGAATACGTTGAGGTTATATGATCGCTGTTCATAGATGAGGTTCACTGTAACAAGCCATTGGCTTTGGGAGCAATGATCACCATGATCCGAGTCTTGGCATCTCCCTCTTCTCTTGATATCACCGGGCCACCAAACAACCAAGCAACCGAGCTTCAGTCCTTTGCAGCCGTCATGGTGTATTGCCAAGCAACCCAGCAACCCAGCAACCAAACAACTTGGATGTGCACCCCCACTCGGTAAGTGGTCACAAATCCCATGGTTTGAAGGGGTTGATAAGCTACCTTCAAGGACGTAGCTCACCATGGCTTCACGTGCCCGAGCTTTTCCGGCACCGACCAAGCAACCACCAACCAACCACCAACCAATCAGCCACCGCAAGCGACGCATCCGACGCATCCGACGCATCCGGGGCCAGGCCTGTGGATATTTTGTATCTGGGCGTTCTCACGGCGGAGCACTTTCCGCTGCAGCTGGAGTTGCCGGACCCAGGCAGTTGAATGAAAAATCCGTCGCTAGGCTCACGTTGCGTTGCGCAGTGGAGGCCACACGTTTGTGGGGCCAAGGAATGACCTGTTGCTAAGACTCTGAGGTATTCCTCATAGTTTTTTTTTGGCTAATTGGAACACCCACCATATGCTCCAAGGATTTGCAGTTAGTACTTGTATATGTTACACAAATGATGTCGAGATGCGAATGCAAAAAATGGTCACCATTTCTGGGCACACGCTTGGTAATGCTGGCTCAAGTTGCAGCCTTTGGGTTTCAGCATTTACACTTTGACCTACGAAGCTTTCCATCATGTTGTCCCATTTGTCCCATGCAACACGTGTGTTGCTGGCCATGGTGGCCATGGTTTGGGGCCAGGAATGCGATGTGACTTCTCACCTGACCACCAAAGCCCGAGTCACCAAGGTCGCCGCCACCCAGGCATCGGCCATGGTGTCACCTGCCCTTCTCAGCGAATTCCGCCCCAATCCGCCCGGCGCTGACCCAGCCATCCTGCGAGTCGAGATCTCTGGAACTCCAAATGTCCAATTTCCTTCATGCCTTTTCACCGTTGATGCCGATCCTCCCGGGGAACTTGGAAGAGTGGACTCTGTGATTGCAGTTTCAGGTTCATTTGATGCAAATGGATTGCTGGTTGTTGACATACCTGATTTCGAGAATCCTTCTTTCACCTTGTTCATGTCGGCCGCTTGTCCAGACGTCGGTCAGAACGTCATTACTGATGCTGCCGTTGTCGCCGGCAGAATAGCGTTCGTCTATGACTCAATTGGCGTGCCAGATTCAACACCTGATGAAGCAAATGTGGCAGCCATCAGAGCTGCATTGGCGGGTACGGGTATCCCGGGCGGTGTCCCTGGCACTGACCTCACATTCGTCGGCGACGCGATGGAGGAGTTTGACCCAGACCTGGTTTTCCGGGATGCCAGCGTCGGAGAGGTGTACCAAGTGGTGACCGAAGGAACGGGTCCAATTTTTACCGCCGACGCCACGGAGCTGGATCAGTCTGATTTCAACTTCGGCCCGTTTGACTCGACTTTCCAGGCCATCAATCCAACAAGAGTTTCTGAGGAGGAGGAGGAGCCTGGGGAGGACCCAGGCGTCATTGGTGATCCGCACGTTCATACCTTCAAGGGTGATCACTACACTTTGCTCCGGGAAGGTTCCTTTTTGCTCTGGCATTTCGGTTTGAAGCAGCCCGATGTGGAGTGGCAAATCTTTGCCCACTATTCTGGACGCCAGTCCTTCGCCAAAGGTCTCTTGTTGGTAGATACTTCTGGTCCACAACCAAGCAAAATGGAGATCACGGCAGAAAAATGTCACTGGCAGACCAATGGTGTCAAGGGCAACCCCACTGAGTGGCTATCCACCAACAAAGGTGCATTGCTTCCTACCGGTCCCTCGTCTCACCTGAAGTTGGTTGACGTCAATGACGACATGAAAAAGGTGCAGTTCTTCCTTGCTGGTGAGAAAGCCCCTGTTGCCACATTGAAAGTCTTGTGTCGGCAAGGTCGTCACATCAATGTGAAACTCCACATGGCCAATCAGAAGTGGAAACGCTTTGTGAGTGGTCAGTTGAAGGGCACAAGTCAGAGCCAGAGCTCTAAGAAGACATCAATGTTGCAGCTGGCTGTGAAAGAAGACCAAGAATTTGAGATGAAGAAAACTTGGGAGGAGCTTGGTGGTAGCCCTCATGGCCAGCAATATCTTGAGAGTTTTGACCATTCTCAGAATTTGGGGCTCATACAGACGTGTGTTGGCCAAGCAGAGGCAGAGGCTAGAGCCATTTGCCGCAAGCACTTGGGGGACTTGGAGGGCAAGGATTCCGCCTACTTCCAGGAATGTGTCTTCGATGTGTGTGCTGGTGCAGGAGAAGCTGGGGCAGAGATGGCGGCAGAGATTCTGAAATCGTGAGACCCATATGCCCCAGCTAGTGGCTGAAAATTTCAGAGGTTTCAATTTCCAGCTTCCGAAGCATTTCAGCTTAGGGACCTCTGCTGAGTCAAAAAAAAGATGACTTGTCCATTGAAATTGCTACCTGTTGGTACGAAGTGTGACCAAGTGTGGTTGGTAGGCACTGTCAATCGTTTGTAGATGATATAATACGTAATCGTTGGTAAGAACGATGAATGGTTTATCATGTTGAATTGTTGAGCCAACTGGTGGACAGTGATGCGACTGGGGCATCACCTGTTGACAGCAGTGTTTTTCGTATATATTGACCATGGCTCATGATAGGCTTTAATGCCTGGTTGGTACTGATGATGGTAGGGCCATCATGGGCTGAAATCTATCTGGTGATTGTTCATGATCATGGCCACTCACCACAATGCTCTACCGCAATTTTCCGCTTGACCTCACCAGATGCAATAACTCGCACTGGCGCCCTCCAGAGTCATTCCGGCGGCACGCCAGGTAGCAAAGCTTCGTTTCAGTTGAAGTTGGAATTTCGTTTAGACGACGTAGGAGGCGCCCCGAGTTTTCCGTGACGCTGCCGGGTTGCCAGCAAGTTGCGAGCAGCAGTTGTGGACTGATTCAGCTGGTAAGGTCGATGAATGATCAAGGATGGATGAGCGCATGACAACACACAGGATGCTGTGCATATCCGGAGAAGTGCTGCTAGGTTTTGATCCAGAGCTACGTGTAGGCTAAGCATAGTTTCAGCTTTGCATGGTAGAAACTGGTGGGAAGAGTCAAGTGCAATTGAATCGTCATTGAGACCGGATTATTAATGGAGGCTGCGCCAAAGGTCAATGACAAATAAACAGCAACTATTTGTGACATGCTTTTCAGTGGCTCAAGCCCAAATCCAAATTCGCGTAGATGTCGGAGTTTGTGAAATCATTCCTACCCTCGAGGTGGACCGGTCCTCCAGTATGCGCCACACAGCTTCCAGCCACAGGCAGATGAAAGCTTTGTTCTTCATCCTGCTTTTGGCCGGTCATGATGCTGTGCGTGTGACCCAGGAAGCTGAATGGTCCAAGTCAAAGTGGAACCAGTTGCACGCAGGTTGCAGCTGGTCCCTGCGGAAGGGTTGCAGTGAAGGATGTGTCCGAAAGCGTTTGCCCTTGGACCTGCCTGGGGAGAGTTGCCGCCATACGAATGCCTACCTGTTGGAGCACAACGGCCTTGAAAACTATCATGCGATGATAGACATCTTGATTGAGAAGAGCGAGAAGAAGCTCGGAGAAGTTGAGATAAGCAGTTGCCGCCTTTTGTTGATCGGGGATGGCTCTAAATTGTAGCATTGGATGATTTCATACAAGGTCCATCGAAAGAACAGCTATTAATGGTCATAACCTTGACTATCCATCGATCGACCATCATTTGACCCACAACCATCAACCAACAAGTACCAACTTTGTACCAACCATTAGCCGGTTGATGGTTTTAACCATCTTTTCACACGGTGTGGTTCATCCACCAAGCGCATTTCACCGTTCACCTGCAGGCTTTGCTCCAAGCGAGATACTGAGGTACAGCGCTTCGAGTTGTCGGAAAGCAGTGCGCTGGAACAGGAAATGTCGACGTCGCGAAGCCCAGATGACTGAGGCCAGGGACCGGTGGTTGCCATAGGGAGCCCCCAAAGTTAGAGTTGGCTTATTGCTACAAATCGTTAATACTGTTGATGGAGGAAATCTTGCACCAGCTGGCTGGTTGCTTACCCCATTATTTATAGTGTTTAAACCATTCCAGGTGGTGCAGGATTTCCTCCATCAACAGTATTGGATGATTTGGGGGGGTACCCCTATTTTGAGAAACAACCAAATGATCTTAGAGAAATATGGGCCATGGGTCGATACCAAACCATGGTTGATACTGGTTTAAAAAGCTGGTTGATGGTCAATAATCATTTCATGGGGGATAGTCAAGCAAGAAGAATAGAGGCTATCCCAACTCTATGGCGAGGTCAGTACCAACCATCTAAAAAATGGATGGGTGAACATTCCCACAGCCATACGATTCTGGTCATTGGTTGGATGTTCAAGGTTGGGTACCGGGGTTTTGATCCATACTCATTTGATTCTCCATGACTATTTGTTGATCATGAAAACGGTATGCAATAGTGAATGTAAAACGAAGCAAACAAGTTTTCACCATCTTGTGACCATCACTATTGACCATCACGAACCATCGTTGTGATCTTCGTTCATTGGTCTCAGTCTATGGCTGCAAGAATTCATAGATCTAATGAATCTTCACATCTTCAGAGGTCCAGGTTTGGAAAGGTGCAGGCTGCCATGCATTGCCCAACATGGCGGCCATCCCATGAGGCTTTCCAATTCATCGTACGGGCATTTATGAGCGAGACTTTCACCGCCAGCCTGGATGAATCCGAAAAAGCAGCTCTGAATGATGGCTTCCAAAAGGTGCTGAAGAACTTGGCCAGTTCCCAGGATGAAGCTGAGAGCATGGCGGAGCTTTTCAAAAAGATGAAGTGCCAAAAGTCGGAGTTTCTACAAGAGCCGAAGCAAGCCTTAGGGGAGGTGGCTGCACTGGGCGAGGCCCTTTTGTCTGACAATCCGGATGTGAAGCAGCGGGCGAAGCTTCAACTTGAAGCCATGCCGGAGAGTTGTCGTCCAGTGTCAGCTGATGAGGAAGCCGAAGGCCTGGTGAAGTTGAAGAACTTGCAGAAAGAGTTCGAGCAAGAGCCAGGAGAAGTTTCATTGGCCTTTGACGAGTTGGATGCAGCCATTGATCGTGTGGTGGAAGAGGAGGCAAATGAGACGGACAATGCCAGCTCTGCACTGCAAGTCAGCTTGTCAGACTCGTCCAAGGCCGTCTTGGCCCTTCAGAAAAGCAGACCGCCGCTGCTTGCTGTTCTCTTCGGCAGCGTCGTAACCGTGGCTATGATGGGTGTGTTCGTCTTTTTTACTGCTCCTTTTTGGGTGGTGGGACTACTGGGAGTCTGTTTTTGGGCAATTTCATCCCGGATCTTTTGCTTTATTTTCGATTACGATGACAACGAAGATTGCGCCAACAAGATGTTTATGCTTCCCTTCAACACCTTGTCTCAGTTTAAACGTGACGCTGTAAATGCCACTGTATACATCGGCAAGGGCATCTACAAGAAGCTCCGTAAAGGCAACAGCACGGCATCGACCAGCGCTCTCCCGAGCCGGCAGAGTGAGACCTCTTCTTAGGCGTCGATTCCTTCGCGGAGAACGCTGCTGAGCGACATGACCTTGGAGCAAAAAAGACCCGCGACCCCACGGAGGAGAACCTGTTGATGATCAATCTTTTGATGCTTGAAATAAAGCGACCCCAGCTAGAAGCTTATGATTGGTACGGTATATCTTTACTTGGAAGGATCAAGATTTTGCTTCCAGATTTGGGAACTGTAGAGTTTCGTAGCTACTTCCCACAGGTGATGATGTGCGGATCTTGTCGAGCGCCTTACATCATTTTTTGCAAGTTTTCTTCACGATCCTCCTAAAGTATTTTGAGGCCGAGCACAGCTGGGTGTTCCATGGTGTTCCTACCTTGCAATGGCGATGTCATCAACGGTAAGAAACCAGCATAAACCATTGGCTATAAGGATTGACATTGGTATCCATCGAAGGCCGAGGTTTGATGAGTCGATCTATCATTGGTCAATGGTCCTGAACTACTATCGACCAAATTTGATTGAGAAGCAACCACCGTCTTTGTAATATGTTGTGATCACTAGTTTGCATCGTGAATCAAGTACCCTTGGTGATTGATGATCGTGAACAATGCACAGTGGTCAAAAACTGTGAAAAATCATTATTTGTTGGTGGTTAACTGTCATTAAGTCTCGCTGTTGATGTTATTTTAATAAGTCGTTAAAAGGCCATCCCGCAGTTAGTGCCCGATTTGACACCAGGGGGCCGGTTGAAAAACAACTCTGCAGGTAAGGAGGAAGAAGAGATGTGCGGCTGCCAAGAGGGGAGGTTTTAGCCTGCCCACTGTTGCAGGCTACGCGTCATGATGTTTGGTACCGCTGGTCGTGGTTAATGATAGGCCCATAGCTGTTGATAATGATGCCAACAACAGCAAAACATCATGGGCGGTTGAGTAATGTCGCTTGTTACAACCTTCTCCTAGCATGATGGTTGACATGCATCGATGTTGACCGGCCGGGGCGCTGTGCGATGCTGTGCGCTGTGCCCAGCCACTGTTTGATGCTTGCGGAGCGAAGCCTCATGGCTTGAAAGCTCCTGGCATGGCTTGGGCACAGTGGCGGGAAGCTGCCTGGAACCTGCCTGGACACCATCCATTGATTCAACGCAGGTTTCCCTGTCCGGGTTTCCTTTAAAATGTCGTGTTCCAGCTATGCTCATCCACCAGGGTGGGTCTCCAGCCCGCCCAGCACCCAGGTCATTCCTCCCAAAGATGCCCGGTAGGACCAGGGTGCTGCTACCAGCTACCAGCAGCTACCAGCAGCCAGGTAGTAGAACCTCTGCCATGGTTAGAGGTGGAAACACCACTCGCACATTCATTCGATCTTTGGTGCCTGGCTGCCACAGATACCAAGCTCGAACATTGTATGGGTTTGTCCCTAGCCCTGGCGGTCCAACCATCCAAGTTCATAGCCATTACTTCTATGGAAACCAACTAGCTATGGAGATCCTACCATTTTTGAACAAACGCATATAGCTGGAGGAGACTTGCTTATTGATATCACTTTACAAGCACAGTCCAATCTCTCAATTTTGATTTTCGATGGTGTTAGGTGGTTGCAGCAAGTAGATATGATCCATCAAATGTGAAACCTTCCCTTTCCAAAATGGTTGTGTTTCGGCTGGGAACGAGCATTATCCACCCAATAGCAGTCATAGGCGATGGTCATTGGCACTGTTGAAGACATCGATGGTGCGAAACGCTTAAGACTTGGTGAGCAGTGGATTTTCCGGTAGAGACATTGTTTTGGAACCTAATTAATGCGGGACCCGCAAGACATTGGAGGCCAGAGATGGCTCCCAAAGAAATGTCATACCCAAGCAAGTTGGTGATCAAAAACCAGAGAATTAGAGATCACCAGCTCTCAATAAACCCCAGCTCAGCTTGAAATGGTACGAATCGCAGGCAGCTATTAGCGTCGCGTCGGGGTTTTTCGACCAGCGAGGCTGAAAACCCCTCACAGCTGGATCTGCTGATTTTGTCGAGAAACCATGGTGGGTAGCACGCATGGTTACCAGCCTGATTTCGGTCCTAGTCAACACTTAAGAAACCAACAGCTGCATGAATTCTTGAGTTTTAGTTGAATTTTCCCCTTGGCTTTGAAGTGTAAAACATAGATATTACGAGTGATTGGCCATATAGATCGTATCCTAACCTCTAAAACTATAGATTCTTATCACCCACTGGATCTGGCCGGCCTGCTAATCCCTATAGTGGTTGAACCCCTTACTTTCCGTCCATCGATGCTCGCGCCATCACAACTCACCAGGAAAAACCGCCGCGGAAGTCTACGGCGATCGCAGTCGTTGCAGTCGTTGGTGCGGGAACGGAACGGTTCTGCTGCTGGGAAGTCACTTTTTGCAGGAAGAGTTGGTCAACCATTACATTTCATCTTGTCCGAATCTCGAAGTATTCCGAATCTAAATTCCTAGTAAAGAGATTTCGAACCTAGGTAACCTGGAATCTCTAAATTCCGAATCTAAATTCTCTAGATTAGATGAATAGTCTTTCATTTTTCTTTAGAGTTGACTGGAATCTCTAAATTCCGACTCATTAAGAACAATTCAGCATGAACTGATGAACCATTCCTTTGATTCTCATGGCTGGAGGGGCTGGGAAGGTGTGGTGTCAGACACACCGTGCTGCATCGGAGCATACATGATGGCCATTAGTTCATCATTAATGATCATTTGGTCGGTGGTTTCATTCACATTTTTTTCACACATGTAATGCATCATTAAATTATCCCGGCAAGAGACCCCAAACAGTGAGATGGGGGGAAGTGGGAAAAGGACACAGCAAGAGCATTTATTTGAGAGCACAGATATGAGAGGACACATATGAGAGCACAGATATGAGAGGACACATATGAGAGCACAGATATGAGAGCACACATATGAGAGCACATATGTGAGAGCACACACATGAGAGCACGCATATGAGAGCACACATATGAGAGCACACATGTGAGAGCACACATATGAGAGCACACATATGAGAGCACAGATATGAGAGCACACATGTGAGAGCACACATGTATGAGCACACACATGAGAGCACACATATGAGAGCACAGATATGAGAGCACACATGTATGAGCACACACATGAGAGCACACATTTGAGCACACATGTAAGAGCATACATATGAGCACACATGTAAAAGCACACATGTAAGAGCACACATGTATGAGCACACACATGAGAGCACACATATGAGAGCACACATTTGAGAGCACACATGTGAGCACACATATGAGCACACATGTAAGAGCACACATGTAAGAGCACACATGTATGAGCACACACATGAGAGCACACATATGAGAGCACACATTTGAGAGCACACATGTGAGCACACATATGAGCACACATGTAAGAGCACACATGTAAGAGCACACATGTATGAGCACACACATGAGAGCACACATATGAGAGCACAGATATGAGAGCACACATGTGAAAGCACACATGTATGAGCACACACATGACAGCACACATATGAGAGCACACATATGAGAGCACACATATGAGAGCACACATGTGAGAGCACACATATGAGAGCACACATTTGAGCACACATGTAAGAGCACACATATGAGCACACATTTGAGCACACATATGAG
>VSDK01010247.1:209689-220435 GCA_009767595.1 Symbiodinium kawagutii | reverse complement strand
TGAGAGCACACATATGAGAGCACATGTGAGAGCACATGAGAGCACACATTTGACGGCACATTGGTGCACTCACAAGAGAGAACCCTTGACAAGATCTCGTCAAAAGCAAAGATAAGCACCGCGCGCAGGCGAGAGCGATCCGACACGCACGAATTCTGCAGAGGGTTGCGCGAGCGAAATCAAAATTCGCACCGCGCGCAGACGAGAGCGATCCGACTCGCACAAAGTCCGCAGAGGGTTGCACGAGCGAAATCAAAATTTGCACCGCGCGCAGACGAGAGCGATCCGACACGCACAAAGTCCGCAGAGAGTTGCACGAGCGAAATCAAAATTTGCACCGCGCGCAGGCGAGACACAAAAAAACACAGGTATGCAAGGCACCTGAAGTCTCCATTACAGTGCGAATTGCGATTTCAAGCGTTTATGTTGCAAAATGCTGCGCCTGCCACGAAAAAGTGATCCCGAGGCATACGAAGTCCTGCACCTGTCACGAAAAATGATCTCGACATAGCAGATACAAAAATGACGACAGTCTCACGAAACGAGCGCTTTGAGGTCGCCAAACGAGAGCTCAAGATCACGAAATGCTGCACCTGTCACGAAAAAGTCGATGTTTTCGGACATGCTCATTTTGTGTGCGCCTGTCAACGTTTTTGCAACGTCGCAAAATCGACGACAGTTACACGTTTTGTGAAATGCATCGAATCCCTTGCGCCTGCCACGGATTCCTAATGCCCAAGAGGGACAAAAGTGAGCTTTCCCTTGCGCCTGCCACGGAAAATCCACATTGATCAAAAAATGGACACGGCACGCAGGCGAGAACGCAGCTCCGGAAGAGAGGTCTCCCAGCAACAGTTTCGTGCGAGGCTTCTGTTGAAAACGGAAGATGAGGGAACGTTTTTGACGAGAGGGTCGGCGAATTAGCCGCACGCGCCGGCGCACACTTCTATTACACCAGGAGCTTTTCTACTACCGTAAGAACCCCTATAGTGCACACACTGTTTGGGGAAAAATGGCTGGTTGACAATCATATTTTTCATAAGGGTTGAAACCACCAACAAGTCATCGTTGGCTCACGAACAAGCTGCTTGATTTCGTTGATTAATGCTTATAATCAATGCTCCCCTGTCAATCATCAACCAGCAGCTCATTGTCAATACCATGATGAACAGCAGTTTACCATCATTATTAAGCACCTTTGTAAGTTATTAACAATGTACACCACCACTCTTAACCATGAACTACCATTGTTGGCCGTTGAACAATTAATTGTGGATCAAAAATTGGGGATCAATATCAACCATATATTGTATATATATATATATACGGCTAATTGAGCATCCATAGCAACCATAAATCAGCCATGAATCGAACAGTCAACATCATGAATCATTGATACTTATTAACCATTGATCAGTTACCATTTATAGTCTTTAGTAATGAACCAACTGTAACGTGGGGGTCCCCCAGCTATTAAGAAACACCTATATAGTAGTTGTTTAACCAGAAGTTCGTTGGTGATTATCAACCATTATTAAGCATAGACAAATCGGTGTTTAAGAAACAACCATAAACAGTAACTATTGCCCAGCCATTACAGATGGTTTTTAACCCCTATAAAAACCCCTGTAGAGCATCCTCTTTGAGAAACAACCATTGGTTTATACCATCACTTGCTGGTGATTGTCCCCTGTTCATCCCTATCATTACCCCCAAATGGCTTATTAACCTAACCATTAATAGGTTATGGCTGATTGGCCTTACTTCTTAACCTAACCATTACTGCTGCAACCAACCATCAACAGTACGAATTCACCCACGAATTCACCAGCCAGCCAGTCTTGGCACCTGCAGGTCAACAATGTGGGCCGAGTCCTGCGGGTGCGCACGTGATGGGAAGGTGTTTGGTCAGTTGGCTAGTCAGTTATTATCCTTTATTTGGTGGTTTCTCAAAATAGGGAACCCTAAAAATGGTTTGATTATTTCCATAAATGCTTAATACCGGGTAGTTCATAAAAAACAGCCATCCTTCAAAAACACACGTGAAAGTTGTTAAACCCCCGTTCCCCCTTTTTCAATGTTGGTGGAGATTTTGGGTCGCTGGCGGCGTTCAAAAAAAACAGCCATTTCTGCTCTTGCTGCGGGCAGCCTTACCGCCAACATTGACATCGGGGTGCGAGGGGTTGCCATTGTCTTAGCGGTGGTTCATCTCGGATGGCTGTTTTTTCTGAACTACCCGCAGAAAGTTTTAATGGCAAGACTGAGTTGTCCCTCGCGGCATCTGTTCCACGCATCTTGGACAAGATAAATTGCTCCCTAGCCTGTGAAGCACGACGGAGGACGCATTTGACCATCCTTTTTGGAAGTCTTGGCCCTGCCCTTGACGCGCGCCGGGAGGCTTGACGTGCCAGATGTGGTTTCAAGTGGCCCTGCCATGGGATTGACAGTCAACATAACAGTCAACATACAGTCAACACGACCGTCAACACGACAGTCAACACGACAGACAACACGAGCAATTTCTCTTCTATTTAAAAGGGGAAATGCCATTTTGGAGCATTGGGAGCCCCAAGGGTCCTAGTATATTGGAAAATCTTGGATTTCTACCCCGAAACGCGTTTTCGCTGAGAATCTACAGTAAAAGTGCTCGTGTTGACTGTCGTGTTGACTGTATAGACATCGGGGTGCGAGGGGTTGCCATTGTCTTAGCGGTGGTTCATCTCGGATGGCTGTTTTTTCTGAACTACCCGCAGAAAGTTTTAATGGCAAGACTGAGTTGTCTTTCGCGGCATCTGTTCCACGCATCTTGGACAAGATAAATTGCTCCCTAGCCTGTGAAGCACGACGGAGGACGCATTTGACCATCCTTTTTGGAAGTCTTGGCCCTGCCCTTGACGCGCGCCGGGAGGCTTGACGTGCCAGATGTGGTTTCAAGTGGCCCTGCCATGGGATTGACAGTCAACATAACAGTCAACATACAGTCAACACGACCGTCAACACGACAGTCAACACGACAGACAACACGAGCAATTTCTCTTCTATTTAAAAGGGGAAATGCCATTTTGGAGCATTGGGAGCCCCAAGGGTCCTAGTATATTGGAAAATCTTGGATTTCTACCCCGAAACGCGTTTTCGCTGAGAATCTACAGTAAAAGTGCTCGTGTTGACTGTCGTGTTGACTGTATAGACATCGGGGTGCGAGGGGTTGCCATTGTCTTAGCGGTGGTTCATCTCGGATGGCTGTTTTTTCTGAACTACCCGCAGAAAGTTTTAATGGCAAGACTGAGTTGTCTTTCGCGGCATCTGTTCCACGCATCTTGGACAAGATAAATTGCTCCCTAGCCTGTGAAGCACGACGGAGGACGCATTTGACCATCCTTTTTGGAAGTCTTGGCCCTGCCCTTGACGCGCGCCGGGAGGCTTGACGTGCCAGATGTGGTTTCAAGTGGCCCTGCCATGGGATTGACAGTCAACATAACAGTCAACATACAGTCAACACGACCGTCAACACGACAGTCAACACGACAGACAACACGAGCAATTTCTCTTCTATTTAAAAGGGGAAATGCCATTTTGGAGCATTGGGAGCCCCAAGGGTCCTAGTATATTGGAAAATCTTGGATTTCTACCCCGAAACGCGTTTTCGCTGAGAATCTACAGTAAAAGTGCTCGTGTTGACTGTCGTGTTGACTGTATAGACATCGGGGTGCGAGGGGTTGCCATTGTCTTAGCGGTGGTTCATCTCGGATGGCTGTTTTTTCTGAACTACCCGCAGAAAGTTTTAATGGCAAGACTGAGTTGTCTTTCGCGGCATCTGTTCCACGCATCTTGGACAAGATAAATTGCTCCCTAGCCTGTGAAGCACGACGGAGGACGCATTTGACCATCCTTTTTGGAAGTCTTGGCCCTGCCCTTGACGCGCGCCGGGAGGCTTGACGTGCCAGATGTGGTTTCAAGTGGCCCTGCCATGGGATTGACAGTCAACATAACAGTCAACATACAGTCAACACGACCGTCAACACGACAGTCAACACGACAGACAACACGAGCAATTTCTCTTCTATTTAAAAGGGGAAATGCCATTTTGGAGCATTGGGAGCCCCAAGGGTCCTAGTATATTGGAAAATCTTGGATTTCTACCCCGAAACGCGTTTTCGCTGAGAATCTACAGTAAAAGTGCTCGTGTTGACTGTCGTGTTGACTGTATAGACATCGGGGTGCGAGGGGTTGCCATTGTCTTAGCGGTGGTTCATCTCGGATGGCTGTTTTTTCTGAACTACCCGCAGAAAGTTTTAATGGCAAGACTGAGTTGTCTTTCGCGGCATCTGTTCCACGCATCTTGGACAAGATAAATTGCTCCCTAGCCTGTGAAGCACGACGGAGGACGCATTTGACCATCCTTTTTGGAAGTCTTGGCCCTGCCCTTGACGCGCGCCGGGAGGCTTGACGTGCCAGATGTGGTTTCAAGTGGCCCTGCCATGGGATTGACAGTCAACATAACAGTCAACATACAGTCAACACGACCGTCAACACGACAGTCAACACGACAGACAACACGAGCAATTTCTCTTCTATTTAAAAGGGGAAATGCCATTTTGGAGCATTGGGAGCCCCAAGGGTCCTAGTATATTGGAAAATCTTGGATTTCTACCCCGAAACGCGTTTTCGCTGAGAATCTACAGTAAAAGTGCTCGTGTTGACTGTCGTGTTGACTGTATAGACATCGGGGTGCGAGGGGTTGCCATTGTCTTAGCGGTGGTTCATCTCGGATGGCTGTTTTTTCTGAACTACCCGCAGAAAGTTTTAATGGCAAGACTGAGTTGTCTTTCGCGGCATCTGTTCCACGCATCTTGGACAAGATAAATTGCTCCCTAGCCTGTGAAGCACGACGGAGGACGCATTTGACCATCCTTTTTGGAAGTCTTGGCCCTGCCCTTGACGCGCGCCGGGAGGCTTGACGTGCCAGATGTGGTTTCAAGTGGCCCTGCCATGGGATTGACAGTCAACATAACAGTCAACATACAGTCAACACGACCGTCAACACGACAGTCAACACGACAGACAACACGAGCAATTTCTCTTCTATTTAAAAGGGGAAATGCCATTTTGGAGCATTGGGAGCCCCAAGGGTCCTAGTATATTGGAAAATCTTGGATTTCTACCCCGAAACGCGTTTTCGCTGAGAATCTACAGTAAAAGTGCTCGTGTTGACTGTCGTGTTGACTGTATAGACATCGGGGTGCGAGGGGTTGCCATTGTCTTAGCGGTGGTTCATCTCGGATGGCTGTTTTTTCTGAACTACCCGGTAAGTAGATGATTTGGGGGTACCACTATCTTGAGAAACACCCATTTGCTTATTAGGTAATGAACCTACTTGTCGTGATAATAACCATTGGAAGATGGTTCATATTTATTACTTGCTTGCGTTAGTTGGTAAGTCAGTTGACAGTAGTAGCCATAATCGTCTCTTATGGTCAGTATGGTTCATTACCCAAGAACTATGGCAGTTCATTATGGTTCATTAATAATAGTGATTGTCCCCTTAGTGGTAAATGAACCATAATGGCTTGCCATTGCGGGTGATTGTCCCCGGTTTTCACTATCAATGAACCAGAATCATTATTTTTGCTTATTTGATAGTACCCATTATACGGTCATTATTGTTTTCATAGGCAATTTGTAGTAATGAACCATAATGAATTTTCATTATTATGGTCTTATTTGCTTAGGCATTTGTAGTAACCATAATGAACCAGCCATAAGTGACTGGGGGGGTCACTGGCTTGAGGAATCCCCGTTGGCTTTGGTAATTTGGTTGGTTGGTTGGTGGTCATTTTGCCTAGTGCTTGGATTCAAATACTGGCTGCGGTACTAATTCGGTAGCCAACGAACGGATCCCCAAAAGACGTTTGAGGGTCTTATCAAACTGGTAAGTCATGCTTATTCAGAGTTAGAGATAGGCAAATCTAGAGTTTTTCAGTGATCTTATTTAGATCATGCTTATTTAGATCATGGATGGTGATGCTTGATCGGGAAAAAACATTACCAATCCAATCATAAGTGGTCACAACCTGCTGCTATCCAACCAATCAACCTGGAATCTCAAGCCGTGGCGCAAACGGCATCCCTTATGAACGGTATCCAGCCAACATGGCAGTGACTGGTATCCAACAACAGTTATTGGTAGCTGAAAACCCTCCCCTGTTTGAGGGTTGGATGGCTTATCCATCAATCATTGGCAGCTTATCCCTCAACCATTGGTGGCCATTTATCAATGACCGCACACAAAAAGTCGAGTTACAATCCCTCGAGTTACCAGACTCTGTGGTATCCCTCAAACATCCTCACCTGTCGATATCCCATGGGATGATCCAGGTCCTGTATTCACCTGCTTGGCAATCACTGCCGGTAGCCGCGAGGTTTACGTGCAGGCGAGTAGCAATGGACAGGGCCAGGCCTGGATAGCAACGGTGGTGTCTGTGGGAATCCGGGATTCTTCGACATTGTTTTGAGAGTTCAAACATGTTCAAACTACATTTTTAACAATCAATGTCTACTAACTACTAATTGTTTCATTTTGTATGGCAGGAACTGAAGTACTGCCACGATTCATAGGGACGAAATATACATGTAGACAGTGCCAGTGCATAATTGTGTAGTTATATTGCATTTGTAGATCCATATGATACACAATATGTTCCAAAATCATCCATTATGTACGGATAATGATAGCCTTATTCACGGAAGGAAGGAAGGAAGGAAGGAAGGAAGGAAGGAAGGAAGGAAGGAAGGATGGTTGATTTCTATATGTGGTTCGCGCTTCGAGGGGGGAGGCGCTGCGCCCTTGTTTTTTTTTGAACTGGATTTAACCCTCGGGTACATGCATGAGATTAATTAAGAGCATACTTTGATGCCATAAGGCTCAAAAGAGAGAGGTATAGATTAGACAAAACTCAGAGCGGTAGAAAAGGATTGCTGCCTGAGCGAAGACGCTGTGGCTGATCCGGTCGTTGATAGGATTATACAGCCCCTCTTCAAGTGGTAGCGGAGCAAGGATCGTCGTTGACGTGAGCTCCAGGCCAAGAGCCCAAGATGGAAGACCAATCGGACTACGGAGAGGAGTCATGGACTCCGGATGGTGCGTTGCGCCAGCAGTACGATGCGTACGCAATGAGAGGCGGAAGACCTCAGCAGCAGATGATAGATATGACGCAGCAGATGACTACGAAGATACCCCCCAGTTACGATGGTAAGACCAGTTTCTTTGCTTTCGAAGATGCAATCGATGATTGGTGTGACATTACAGAGCTGGAAGAAGAGAAGAGAGGACCCGCGTTGCGGAACCGACTGGAAGGAGATGCAGCCGTGTACAAGAGAGTGTTAGACAGAGATAGGTTGAGAGATCCCCAAGACGGAGTGAGCTACTTCAAGAGAACTTTGAGAAGGCACTACATCAAAGGATCGCAGAATGTTTTTCTGTATCGATTCATGCAGTTCATGAAGTACAGCCGAGGATCACAAGATCTCCACAAATGGCTGACGAAGTTCCAGATCACCGGTACAAGATTGATAGAATCATGGATGGACCTCCATGTTGATCTAGAAGCAAATGATCCAGTAGTTGCAGCACACCTGATCGCAGCAAGACAGATGCAT
Source organism: Symbiodinium kawagutii (assembly GCA_009767595.1). Classification (NCBI taxonomy): domain Eukaryota; class Dinophyceae; order Suessiales; family Symbiodiniaceae; genus Symbiodinium; species Symbiodinium kawagutii. The sequence goes on along the minus strand of VSDK01010247.1, from coordinate 212,779 downwards.
GAGCAAAGAGAACAACAGGCTTACCAGACCGCACAAGCGGGGGGTGGTGGCCAAGTGTATCAGATGGTAGCATGGACACAAGAGCATGCAACAGCAGCTTTTCAGCAGTTCACAGAAGCAAGAAGAGATGCTCACAGAAATCAATTTCCGTTGTCAGACAATCTGCTCGCGCTGATATTTGTCACATTGGCAGATTTGAGTCAAGATCAAAGGAACACATTGACAAGCATTATGACACACAGGAACAGACAACTGAGTGAGTACAGGATAGATGAACTGAGAGACCTGTTCATGGAAATGTTTTGCACAACAAAGACAGCAGTGGACAACCCACTGATGCAGCCATCAAATGCTGCACAGAGAAGAAGTTTCTTAGTGATAGATGAAGGAGATATAGAAGGCACCAACGGCTATTGGGCCGAAGATGATGAAGATGGTGTCGAAGGCTTTTTAGAAGCAAATGAAGATGTATTTTGGATTTATGATGAAGAGAACTACTCATGGTTCCAAAGAAGATTCCAAGGAAGAAAAGTGAGAAAAGGAAAAGGTAAAGGAAGACCGCGAAAAGGAAAAGGAAAAGGACGCGGTGGACGTCGATATTTTCGACCAAGAAACAAAGGAAAAGGAAAAGGAAAAAGAAGAAAAGGAAAGTCCCACGTTGTGGGTGAAGAATATGATGATGAGCTGGCATGGTCAGCAGAATGGAATCCGGCGTTGTCGGAATGGAATAATGATGATGGTTCATGGAACCAATGGCAAGACGAAGAAGAAACCTGGAATGACGGCTATTGGGCCGAACAAGAACTATACTACAAGGATGAGTATGGTTACTTCCAGAAGAAAGGTAAAGGAAAGAGAAGAAATAAAGGAAAAGGAAAAGGAAAAGAAGATGAGGGCAAAGGAAAGCCCGGAGAAGGAAAAGGAAACTATGTCCAACAGCAACATAGTTCAGGCAACCCAGCTTTGCCATCAACACAGCAAGCACACTTCACCTCAGCTCCATCAGCGAGTGCTAGCGTTCATGCATTTATGACAGGAACAAATGAAGAAACTGTTGAAGAACCACAAGGTGAAAACCAACAGGAAGTGAGAGAAGGAGAAAGACAGGTTGAACCAGTCGCAGATCCCTTTGCAGAGATGAATACCAATCAAATGACTGATTGGAGACGTGCTGAAGATTTATTCCTGTTTGGTCAAGCTCCTGTCGAGGAAAATTCTTATGATCCTGAAGAGATCGAAGAATACTTCAGAAGGCTGAGTATTGCAGAAGCAGAAGATGCTGATCTGTCGTTGACGGAAGCTGCAGATCTGTCGTTGACGGAAGCTCAGTCTTCAACGCAAGGCACCGAACAGATGCCAGCTAGAGTTGATGAAGTTGTTGCTGCTAAACCAAAACCAAAAGCAAGGAGAACTCGAAGAGGAGGACAAAACAGAAGAGATCAACGAGCACAAGAGAACAGAGACAGGAACCCAGAAGATCCTGTCTATTTGTCCTACCTGACTCTTGGATACTCTGAACAATCAGAGACACCAGTTTCGGCTGGATGCTCTGATCAATTAGAGGAACCAGTTTCAGGAACAAAAGATTATTCGTTTCACAGTGCTCAGACTGATCAGGCTTGCGATAAAGGAGTTTCCTTTCACATGGAAAATGCAGTCCCGCCGACGGTATGCATTCTTGATTTGGGATGCACTAGAGCCATGGGTTCTCGTAAGGCTGTGGAAGCATTTTGCAAGTATGTTGACTCACACCCTGACTCATGTTTGTGGTACGAGTTTCATGAGACGAACTCGAGATTCTTCTTTGCAAATTCCCAACAATCCAAGTGTACTGAAAAACTCGTTGTGTACATGTATGACTACAACTGGAAGTTGCAGTGCACAGAATTCGACATTGTCGAAGAAGGTGATGTCCCTTTGTTGATGTCACTTCCGCAGATGAGGAACTTAGGATTTCAAATCGAACTTACACCAGAAAAGGCTTTGCTCACATGTCCACGTGTTGGCATGAGAAAAATGAGTTTGAAGACTGCCATGAGCACACATCTCATTCTTGATCTTCAAGATCTAGCGTGGCACATGAGCCAAGTGGACTTTCACCGGCCTGCAGTGAAGAGTTTCTTCTCTCAGGGTGATCACTATGAATATAGCCAAATAGCAGTTCAACAAGATGAAGATCACTCCTTTGTTACTCAAGATTTCTGGCAGGTTGACTCTCTCAGAAGAGAGTTGGTGAGGTACCATCGTGATACAAGGAAATCGTATCACGAAATGAGCTTAGCTAAATCACCGATTCCAAAAGAACAGCTCGAAGACCAGAGACAAACACATGTGGAGTATAAGAATGGCAAGAAGGAACTCCTCAAGGACAATTGGAGAAAGACCAAGAAGAGTGAAAGAATGGATGGATTCTGGAAGGGCAAATCAGTGTACAAGATCAAACCTGGATATAAGATTCCAGAGTCTACATCAAAGACAGATGCGGACAGAGTTTTTGGCCGCAGGGGAGACACTGAAGATGTCATGTTTCCAGAAGAGTCCACTTCAGCTCCAAGCTCCTTACAAAAGGAGGCACAGAAGCCAAGTGACTCAAAAGTTTCAAGCTCTCGGAAACGAGAGGCAGAACCTGTACAGAAAGGTAAGAATCCTCGTTTGAGAGGAAAACAAAGTGTCAAATCTCCACCAGCTTCCGTTGAAGGCTCTTCATCCAAAAAGGTTCCTAGGCGTTTCTTTGATGATGAAGAAACTGAGGCTAATGGGAACAAACCAATTTTTGATGATCCTGCTTCTGAAATGCGTGAAATTCATGAAGAGTATAAGGATGAAGAACCGGTTGCTAAGGAGAGTTCTTCTGTGCCGCCACGTGTTTCCGGTCAGTCAGATTCAGAAGGTAGGAAAGGTGAACCAGGTGATGTCTCTCTTGAGCCTAGGCGGATCTCAGTTCCATTACCTGGTAGTGAAGTGCCAGCCATGACACCTTCTGTCAAGAAGTTGTTGAAGAAGCTTGAAGACAGGGCTGAGCTCTATAAGCTTCATGTAAAGCGCAGGACCTCCATGTTAGGTCTCCCTGATTCTGTGTATGAGAAATAT
>VSDK01010247.1:122432-197656 GCA_009767595.1 Symbiodinium kawagutii | reverse complement strand
AAAACGTTGTAAATACCATGGGAAATGCAAGGTTCCAGCTCCAAAACGTTGTAAATACCATGGGAAATGCAAGGTCCCAGCTCCAAAACGTTGTAAAGACCATGCAAAATGGAAGGTTCCAGCTCCAAAATGTTGTAAATACCATGCAAAATGCAAGGTTCCAGCTTCAAAACGTTGTAAATACCATGGGAAATGCAAGGTCCCAGCTCCAAAACATTGTAAATACTATGTAAAATGCAAGGTTCCAGCTCCAAAACGTTATAAATATTATGGGAAATGCAAGGTTCCAGCTCCAAAACGTTTTAAATATTGTGGGAAATGCAAGGTTCCAGCTCCAAAACGTTGTAAATACTATGGGAAATGCAAGGTTCCAGCTCCAAAACGTTGTAAATACCATGTAAAATGCAAGGTCCCAGCTCCAAAACGTTGTAAATACCATGTAAAATGCAAGGTCCCAGCTCCAAAACGTTGTAAATACTATGGGAAATGCAAGGTCCCAGCTTCAAAACGTTGTAAATACCATGGGAAATGCAAGGTCCCAGCTCCAAAACGTTTTAAATATTGTGGGAAATGCAAGGTTCCAGCTCCAAAACGTTTTAAATATTGTGGGAAATGCAAGGTTCCAGCTCCAAAACGTTGTAAATACTATGGGAAATGCAAGGTTCCAGCTCCAAAACGTTGTAAATACCATGTAAAATGCAAGGTCCCAGCTCCAAAACGTTGTAAATACCATGCAAAATGGAAGGTTCCAGCTCCAAAACATAATATTTTTTTTGGTTGTAAATATATTTTGTTTTTGATGACCGGTAGCTACGAATTGCCTTGCAAATTGCAAGGAATTGTCCCGGAATATTTTTTTTTGATTGTGATAATCTTTTGTTTTTGATTGCCCGGGAATATTTTTTTTGATTGTCATAATATTTTTTTTTTGATGGTCTTACCCATCACCAGCACTATCTCACTCGAAGAGGCATTTTCAAAACGAAGAAATACGAAGAGGACAATTCGAACTGCTGAACAATTAGAACTCGCTTGCTGGTCCCATTCCGGTTCCATGTCAAAACGATGACCGAACCCCCAAACCGCGAGCATCTTTTTCGTGACGGTTGTGATTTCAAGCTCCCGAGTACAAATTTCAACCGAAAGCGTGAGCGCCCGTGGATTGCTAAGGCTTCAATCCTGGTAGGACTTGAGGTACGGTTGCAACTTTTCGGCAGAAGAAACCAGGTTCTATTGAAGGATCATGTTGGCACAAACGATTTCAGAACCGTTGACAGAATGAGATGATTTCTCTCAAGATTTGCTCATGATTTGTGACATATGATGTACTCCGTACTTATTCAACGTAATGCATATGTATAAAATACATATCACCAACATATGTATATTTTTCTTTATGTTCAAAAACATATAAAAACAAATATTTATTCATCATATGCATATTTCGCATTAGTCTCCAACATGCCACCCTGGTCCCTGTACCTGTTGCCGCAGGTGCAAAAGACTTGCGTGCAAGAAGTAGAGCAGGCCACGAGTGGCCCACCATGCGATGGCGGATGATGAGTTGTGTGGCACCGGAGCTTTGGTGCTTGGTGAAGAAGTTGGTTGAGCAGTTGATCAACCCATGTAACCAACCAACCAATGGTTGATAGTAGCTGGTGAATGGTAATAATAGAGGATGATAACTGGCAATTATAGGGGATGTATAGCAACTATATGGCTATGGGTCAAGGCTTCAACCAACTTTCATGGGGGGCAAGTTCACCAACAAAACTATAGGGAAAACAGTGGATTATGATGGGAAACCAGGGGGACAAAGGGTGAAGTGACCCACAGCCTGTAATCAGGACACAGCAACAAGAAGGAAGGATAGACCAGTGGCTGTGGGTCAGAACCATGTACCCCTGGTTCCCCATCATTAACCATTGTTTTCCCTATTGCTGGTCCTTATCCCCCATCATTGGTCGCTTAATATTGACCCATAGCCACCAGTTCCCAATCAGATGAATGGCGGGCTGGGCGGTACAACCATGGCGCCGTAGTCGTGAACCCATGCGGGGATGGACCCTGGGCGAGGGTTCACAGCCAGGCGTAGCTTCAGGGCTCTTGAGCCTTAAAATGTCATAGAAATCGAGGTGGATCACCAGGATCGCCATTGTGGTTTCTCAAGCCATAGGGAACCCCAAAGCTATGGCAGCTATGGTTGGTTTAATACGATTTTTTCCATTCTCCATGCCTCCAGTTGCCATGAAACAGTAGGTAAGCAAGCCCAGCTACAACACTGATAGGAAAAACCAGCTGGTTACCTACTATAAACTGGAAGCATAGGGATTAGTTAATCAGTGACGAGCATCAGCAATCATCGGCATCATCAATAAGCATCATTAATCAGCATTGATGACCAGTAGCAATAAGCCCATTTTCATGATTCCATTAGTAAGCATTATTAGCCAATTATACGTGGAGTTATAACCCCTTTGAAACCACCATATGGGGGTTCTTAAAATAGGGAACCCCAAGAATGATTGGTCCTACAAATGAGTAGTCTTGGCTGATTTAGGGGGTCCCCTATTTTGAGAATCCACCACATGACTCAAATAGTAACCAATCTAATATAATTGGTTGGCACTCATATGATGGTTATAGGTAATTACCAACAATTAGTTAAACCCCCCATATAGTCTATTAACCCATTAACAATTCTAAGTGGAGTGAGTAACCATTATAGATGGAATTATAGCAATGATTAACCATCATTAAGCATTATTAACCATGATTCAGTGTAAACCACCATATGAGCTATAACCATCAGGTGGTATCAACTATGATTATATAACATCAGGTTTTTACCATTGTTAAACATCATTGTTAATTATTCACCATTGGGATCATATAAATCATTAGTTCTAACTCGAGTTATAACTGAGTTAGCCATTGTTAACCACCATATAACTCCATTAGTTATTATTGTTAACCGCCATATAACTTCATTGGCTATGAACCATTGTTAACCAACCACTTTTAACTTAGTCAACCATTATTAACCACCATATAACCATTGTTAACCACCATCATTAACCATTAGTTCTAACTCGAGTTAGCTCTTAAAACCAATCACGAATTGTTATTAATTGCTAATGGAGTTCTAACCATCGCTAGTTATAACCATCACTAATCCATTGCCAATCACTTGCTATCTATAACCATCACTAGTTTTACCATGTTATAATCCATTACTTATTAATTAGCAATAGCCATTCATTAAAGCCAGATGGAGTTATAACTCAGTTAGCTATTAAGGATTATAACCAAATAGCAAGAACCATTCATGACCAGTGACATTCATTAAAACCAAGCGCTCGTTGACTACACTGATCCGTGTGAAGCCCACAGGGCTGCTCCACGTCCTTCCTCGAAGAGGTGCCGGGAAATACTGCGGTTCCCTGGGTCACGTTGAGGTGGTGAAGCTGGGGTGAAGATATCATGTGGTGAAGCTGGTTGAGTAAATTTGATGCCAGGCAATTGAACATCATCATGGTTGAATGTGGTTGACTTGGTCATTATGAATGATGGTTATAGATAGCAAGTATTGGTTAACAAATAGATAGTTGATAATGGTTGACTAAGGATCGTTCATGTGGTTATGTTCTGGTAATCTTTTGCAGAAAGCCTTGGAAACCACGAATACTTGATGGATGTTCCATTGCGATTACCAGAGGGCAATCATGCTGGATCATGCTTCACAACGATCATCATACAGGTTGATTACAACCAGTAATGATCACTGCTACTGATGGCTGGTTGATGATACAGGTTGCTGGTTGAGCATGTTGATTCGCTGATCAGGATCATTACCCGTGGTTGACAAGGTTGCTTGATGATCATAGCTACGTAGCGCTCTGGTTTCCTGTCACCTAGGCCTGCAGATGGTCGGGTGGTCATGGTTGTAACCGCTTCATAGGGAATAGATCGACGGTCGATCAGGCACAATGGCGGTGGATCTAATGGTGATGCCAGGCGCCCTTCGTGGCAAAACGGTCCCTTGAAATTGGGGGTTTCCACCTAGCCAGGAATTGGGGACCCCCCAAGTTATGGTTGGTTGATTTCCTTCGGAGAGCCACAATGGCTGGATGGTTCCCATGTTTCACCGCTACCTCTTCGTAACGGTGAAACACCACCGGTCAACTAGGCTCACCCGAGGTCCACGAACGGCGGAGAAGATTACCGACATACGCACGCTTGGTCGGTTTGTAGATGTCAATACAGACACATGTACGCATGTTGTCAAACGAACACATCAACAATTGGTAAAATAGACGTTTGCTTGGAGATAAGGATGTACTTTTGAATTTTGCGTATCCCTGACAACATGAAGCTGAGCGTGTTTGAAACGCCCAACGTGTTTTCTTTATCACGGTGCCATGAATGGCCTGGTCTCCTCGCAGGTTTTTGATGATTGGCACGCGTGGATATGCAGCTGGTTTTGGGTTGTACCCAGGGATGCAACCATGGTTCTATATAGACCTTTTATGTGGCTTACAACCCCTATAACCATGGTCAGTTTGCAGTTGCTAATTGGGGATGCACATCCAAGTGTCGGTTGATCATAGAGAATGATAACCAACAAATACCCAGCACGTGACTCATATTTGATACTCAACTGTGAATCAGTGGCAAGGATGATGACGAATGCTCGATAGTTGCTGATGACGCTTGATATTGGTTGTTCATGAAAAACAACGGCGACCCAACGCTTGCTGCTGAAATGGGGGCGCAAAACTAACCAGCAGATGGGCATCATCCAGAATGCTACCTTGGTCGTCACAACGATGGCCCTGGAATTGTGAGGAAATCCTAATGACCTGGGGACAAAACACATCAGTTCCACTTGGTGCTACCAGACTGCAGCCCCCTCAGCGGCTGGTCATGGCTGGTGAGATCAACGGCTGGTCATCACATGGTCCCACCCCCTGTGGCTGACTGTTCAGCGGCTCGTTCCAGCCGCCAGGCGGGACTTTTTTTCCAGGTTTTTCCTTCGGATTTGGGGCGCAAAGCTTCCGAGCTGCTGAGTGCTGTACGTTCGGAGCGCCCAGAAACGGACGAACGCGGACAGGGATGGTGGTTCCAGTGGTTCTGGTGGTTCCGGTGGGGGTTGTTGGTTGGTGGTTGGTGGTGGTTGGCGGTTGGTTCTTGCTTGTTGGTTGCCAACCAAGCCGGGAACGTCCTTGAATTCAATTGTTTCACTTTGGGATTATCATTCTTGAAAAGCGGCTGAACATTATATAAAATTATATAAAATTGCTCAGCTCGGCTGGTCAATCACCCAGGAACTCCGTAATGAATTGCTATTACATTCAATAGTAATGATAATGATAATGACTGCAACAATTGTTTATTATTTTCATAGCAGTACTACTCAATGTATTTTCATTGCTATTCATTGCTATAACAATTGATCTTCATGCTATTCATACTACTATTCATTACTACTACTGGTGAAAATGAGAGTGACTGCAATGGCCTTTTCATGAGTCTCCATCCCGCAATGCCGGCGTTGGTTTGGCCATCCTGGCGATCACCACCAAGCCCACGAAGCCAACATCTGTAGCTGGCATCCTCCCTGCGAACAGGGAAGGCCGGGAGCTACCAGGGGTGGTGTAATATGAAAACAGAAGCTACCATGTTGTTATTGATAAGCTACCTTTGCACCAGGGGTGATTGTTATCAATAACCTTACTTTTAATTTTTGTAGTTTGGATCATTGTTGTAGGTCGTTGATAACCTACCATGGACCAGCTTGTTCTCCTGTTCCGAAGGGCCTATTGCGAGGTTCGGAGCCGGCTCTTCTCTTCTCATGCGAATGTTTCACGATGCAACAGCCATGAGGAAAGCATTCACGCCATACTCACCATTGACGAATAAAACAAGTTGAGCCCATATTGACAGTCATGAAAAACCATGCTTGAACGCATGATTAGATATCAAACACCCATGAGTTCAATCAAAGGTAACCATGACTTACCAATATTTTCCACTAATCATAGTTACCCAGCACAACAAATAGCTAACCATCATCAACCATCACTATACTATACTTGAATAACCATTCAGGACCATTTTGACCATTATGAACCACGAATAGACCGTGGCATTCCGTGGATATTGTTGGTTATGGTCACCCGTCTTTTCATCACCATTAGCTATTGTGAACCATCAATCGCCATAGAAGTTCCTTTCTGGCAGTGTCCCTCGCCTGGCCTTTCCAGGCATTGCTGTCTATGCTTGGAACTCAGGGTGATATTGTTCGGTGTGATGCAGGAGTTTGTTGACATGGTGAATCCCAGCGGTGGTTGGTGATGATGATGATGATGATGATGATGATGGTGATGATGATGGTGATGATGATGATGATGATGATGATGATGATGATGATGCTGATGGTTGATTCGTGGTGGTTAGTAATAGCGGTTACGATTTACCACTCGTGGTAGATATATTCATCAACTTTTTGCCTGATTTGAGTGGTAGTTGCGATGAGCAATATTGGTTCATTCGTTAATCAGGAATGACTGTTAGCTAGAAAAATACATTGTGGTTCATAATAGTATGATTTGGTTTGATGGAACCACTATTGATTAGATATTGGTTAAGAATGTTGTTATATATCATATCATGATATATCATATCATGATTAATTAACTAATTCATCAAGCATGGTTAATGATAAACGGTAGGAATGATGGTTCTCAGTGCCTGGCAAGTTGAAACGCTTGGTAATGCTGGTTAATGACAGCAGTGGATACTGCTGGTTGGTGAAAGATGGCTGATCGCTTACTGATAGTAATCCTGAATGCTGGCTTAAACCTCTGACTGCTGGGTTAAACCTCGTACTGTAATGCTTGTTCAAAGTTTGATGACAATCAGTGATTAAGAATGGTCAATATTAGTATCATACCGTGATCTTGTACGATTGTACTCAATGGTGGTTAATGATGTCAATGGTCCGGTTATTAAATGAGCGTACTGTGGAGGTGATTTAGGAGAATACTGAGGTTCTACTTTCAGTACCAGCTTCGCTAAAAAAAATCAGTTGGTTAATACTCATCAGTATATCACAATCCGTATGACTGTAAACAACGAGCAAAGACATCATTGTTGTTGGTTGTTCACCTTGAACAATTGACCACCGCATTTCCTGCTCAACTAGTCAACATTCATCAACATTCATCATTGATGCAACATTATTGATCATCACTGGCCATCGCTGTCACTAAACCATCACGTCACCAACTATTCGGCTGTCCTTAACCATCAGTTAGCCATTGCTAAGTCCCATTGAACAAACATCAAGTAACCATTGTTCACCAGCTAAGTTGGCCATATCATTAACCATTACCGAACAGTTGGCAGCGCCCCGTTCACCATAAACAGCAATCATCATTATTTACTGGTTATCGTTAGCCATCATCATTGATAATCATCAACATTCATCAACCATTTAGCCACTTGGCCGTCATTAACCATTAGAATTCACCATTGACTAATCATTGTCATGAAGCATTGTTATTGACCATTATCAGTCACCACTAATTCACCATGAACCATCAAAAAATCCATCAAACGCCACTACCATTTACCATCATCAACCATTTAACCCCCGAAAAACACCATCAAACAACCATCAAAAACCCATCAAAAAGCAATAACATGGAATTGAGCATTCAAAAACCATCAAAATCGACCAGGCGTCAACCAATTGACCACCAAAAAACCATCCAAAAACATCATCAACAAACCATCAAAAAAACATAAACAAAGCCATTAAACAATCCAATTGACCACCAAAAAACCATCCAAAAAATCATCCATCCAGAAAATCCATCAAGAAACCGTCCAATAGATCCACCAACCATCAAGCAATTGACCATCATTAACCCTCCAAAAACACCCACCCCCTGCCCTTGGTTGGTTCCCCAAGGACAAGCGCAACAGTTGGATCCGGGGCGACGCCCTGCTGGGCGAAGGATGGCTCTACCTGCCGCAGGAGGTGTGGCTGGCAGCGAGGGAGCATCCATATGGGGGGTTCTTAAAATCGGGGACCCTAAAGATGGTTGTTACCTATGAATGGTTTATAAAGGATGATTTGATTTGGGGGTATGACTTGAGAAACCACCATATGGCGAGCTGGGTCAAGCGGTTCACCAACCGATTTCATGAGGGACAAGTTCACCAACAATAGTAGGGAAACCAAGCTGGCAAATAGTGGGATAACCAGGGGTACAGGTTGAACTGACCCATAGCCAATATCTCCCTGTAAAAGGCCGGGAGCCGCCTGCCGGGAGCCTTCATTTCGCAAATGCTTGGTGAAATTCGATTTTAGAATGCTTGTCTAAACTTAACCATCAAATGTGGTGCATCAAACGTTAGAGCATCATGGTTTTGACCCATAGCCTTGTTAAAGATATTGTTGGATGGTTTACAGCGAACTGGTTTGTAAATTTGGGGTTATTTCATGCTCATTTGACGGTCAGCTCATGGTTAGTGTGTTGTGATGCTGAACTGAACGGTTGTTGATGGTGATTGAGTGGTGAATTGAGGGCTAAGTGATGGTTGAATCATGGTTAGGCAATGGTTGTTTTGATGGCTACTTAATGGTTTTTGATGCCCGATGGTTTGATTCCTCCTTAATGGTTAGATGACGGTTGTTCAACTGGTAATCAATAACTACAATTCATGACTAGTTCCAGAATGACGCATGATGGAGTAGTGGTTGACTAGTGGTTGATGATTGTACGGGTTGATTATCGCTAAATGATGGTTGAGACGAGTGGTTCATTGTTGGTTGATGGTCATTACACTTGGCCATGGCAAGTCACGAATGACATGGTCATCCTTCGGGGTTGGTCATCACAACACCCGAAGCACCGCCACTTCCAACCTTCGTCCGGCTTTGAGTCCTGAGGGGAACCCAAGCAACACAGCCTGCCTGGACCTGGTTCTTCCAAGGTCTTCGTTCCCAACTTCAGCAGGTCATGAAGCAACTTCTCCCACTTGCGACAGCGGATCCTTCCAAAAAGTCATGATTTATGCTTCCAACTCTGAGCTTATTGGTGAAGTCACAGTCTAGTTGATTCTTCTGGCCAAATAAACGTCATCAATCTAAAGGTCATCCATCATGGTTACAGCTTTGTTCACCAACATCCCATGGTCCTTGCCCATCCTCTACCAACCCCACGGACGTCACGGGCGAGTGTTGGCGCCACGTCCAAGGACCAGGACCCGGAGGTTCATCGAGGGAAGCCTCGGACGGAGAAGTTGAAGCGGGGGACCCCCACGGGGAAGTTGCAGCGCCTGGGGTCCCCACCTGGTGATGCTTGGGGTTTTCTCGAGCCAGGACTTGGGGACCCCGGTGAGTTGTGGTTGGAGTTGCCATAAATAGTAAGCCATACCCCGAAGTCATGGTTGGATATGGTTGGTTTGTTGCTGTGAATGGTAACTGGATGATAACTGGGGGTCCACGATTCTGAGAAACACCGACATTGAACCAATATCAATCATCATGTGCGTTTGTCCAGTTGGCCATATGGTGTAGCCCAGCTGGTTGGTGGGTTTCCCTACTATGATCATTCGAGAATGGTTGGGGGGTACCACCATTCACGGACAACCCCCGTGCGTATCATGATAAACTTATTGACATCTCATTGTCAACCGGCATTGATCATTATTAGCAGTCTGAAGATTTCCCGAACCAGCCGGTTTGAACCAGTCTTAGATACTATTGGGCATTACCATTGTTAACCATTCTGAACCGAAAGCAATAATCAATCAAACCATCATTCATTTCTAGTGCCGATAATCGTCATCACTAACCACTATTAGCCATCATTAGCCATCATTTTTGCAATGGACCCATCAGTCGTGTTTACATATTGTGGTTTGATGCGCGGAAATTGTTCACCTTCACTAGCAGCTGAATCACCATTAAACATGATTTTGCAGTTGCCACTGTAAAATGACTGCGTGCATCGTAGAAACCATCATTCAACACTTCTAGTCAACACGATGAAGGAACCAATTCATGTTGCCGAGTTTGTTGCTAGACACTTTGATGGTGAAGGATGGTGATTGGGGGTGAAAAAAATAAAGATCTTCACTGATGGCGAACAGACCATGGTGAATGATGACTTGGCAATCGAAGCTCATTGGCGAATGAGATTCTTACAGACCCTTTTGCACCACCAATGGTCACACAGTGATCCAATAAGTTCCCTGCTTTTTCATGATGATTCTCGGTAACCCCCAGGGAAGCCCTTGGAGTCGCGCGGCGTCCAGGCTCTTCCGCCGTGGCGTGGAGGTGGAGACGCAGGCGGAGATTGATCGGTCCGGACGCGAGCCGAGCCCTTAGGTACCCCGGGTCTAACATAGCTGGCTGGAAAATCCACACAAACTATGTTAGATATTAGGTACGATCATGGCTAAAATCACCTAAAAAATATCTGGTACGGTTTCCCAAGGCTTTCTCTTGTTTAGATATTAGGCGATTCTCCGTTGCGAACTTTTGGAGTACCAGATGCGACAGGTGAAGAGGATGAGGTGGACCCCAATGACTTCCCTCAAGTATTCGTGGTTTCGATCTGGAGCAGTTCAAATTTTCTGGCCACTGCAGTCATAGCTGAGGATATTGGTTTGGGTGTTTACCTTTAATGTGGTACCAGTGTGCCATTATTTAGAATCAATCAACCCGCCATTCCACAGTTCACTTCTGAGGCAGATTGAGGCATGATCATTCGCTAATCTTCAATTCATTGAAATGACATGATCAATATTTCTTAGCCATTGTCAATGATTGTCAAAAATGATCACTGTTATCCAATCATCAATTGTGCAGATGATGGATTATTGATCACTGTATTTCAATCAATTAATCATCACCAAATCACTCAGATCATATTTAATGATGATATTAATCACATGAAATTGCATCACTTGGTCATATAATCATTAATTGAAATCATCATTCATCATATGGTGGTTTCTCAAAATATAGGATCCCCAAGTTATGGTTGGTTTAGTGCTACTAAATGACTATAACTGGATGATAACTGGGGGTACCTCGTCATGACTTGAGAAACCGCCATGTTGAAATCAACCAGCGCCAGCCCTTGTGCTTCCAGCGTTCGTGCCAGGTCACGGTGACCTTCACCTTGCTGAAAGTGGACGATGCCAAGGTGCGACGGACGCAGCAAGTTGCGTTCCAGCGGAGCGATGAGGACCAGCTGGGTACCAGGCGTGGTAGAAAGCACCACTTAGGTGGGTGATATCTGGTTATATAAGTTATGAAGATGAAACCATCAAGGGGCTTATCACCCACCTAAGGTGGGTCGTCACATAACCACTTAGTTATAAACTAGATATTTAGTGAGGTTAATTTGTTCTATAGCCAGCGCCCTGATAGATAGTTACCACCCTATCATGAGTTAATTAGTTGTAGGGTACCCAGTAACTAGTTGTATTGGAATATAAGTTATATTAGGGTAGAAAGCACCACCATTTGGGGCCCTGTCCTTTGCAATGATTGTGAGCTCATGAAGATGAAACCATGGTTCATCCGTTATGATGGTGTATGAGGGTCAGAGTTCAACCGTTCTATCCCAAACATGGACTTGGAGGGATAAAGTCCACGGTGCAACATCGGCCTGGTGTGCTCAAGCAAGGCATATTTCTGGAATCCCAGAACTGGAGCCACCGTATGGGTTTGCAAACCGAGCCGCTTCCCCACTCCAAGGCCCACGCATTGAAACGTTGTACAAGAGGTGTTGAAAAGGAGCTGCGTGTAGAACATCATCATCCAGGGTTACGCATTGAGACAACTGACCGCTTATCCTCGTCCGTAGGTAATAATTGGTAATGATAGTAACGAGTAACGATGGTTGATGATAGTAGTCAATTGTCTTTGAGATAGTGCTCGGTCCGGGCCAATGGTTACCCTTTGGTAGTCCCTATACAAGCTGGCAATGGAAATACATGCCACAGAACTAGCTGGTTTGCTGATCCTGTAGAAATAGAATCTCCCTAATTTAAACAGGTGATTTCTTGGTAAACATGATGATTTTCCAGCCAGCAATGTTAGATCACCAATGGCGAATGATGGTTGATGATGCTGGTTCTGGTTGATCCACCGACACTCGAGTGTCACACGCCAGATATGGTTAACGATCAGCACCCAACGAACTTGGCCACCATCGACCCATGGCGCATTCATCTTGCGTACAAGACCTGCACGCAAAGAGATATCATCCATATATAAACTGGAACTATGACATAGATGTTTAATGATTTCGCTATTATTTCTTACTGTTGGAAACTCCCAGCAATATACCATAACAGGTCTATATTTGTGCTGGTATTATTGCTGGGTATTAGATATAGACAGGGTATTTTTGGTGGTTTCTCAAAATAGGGGTACCCCAAAATCATCCATTATTAGTCATTATTGGTAGTAAATCAACAATTTTCAATGGTACCCTATTTTGGGAAACCACCATTTGCAGATATTTGCAGATATTTGGTTGATTGAAGCCACGGGCTGCTTTGGGCCCCGCCGCGCCGCGTTGAGGCCACCTTGGCTTCCAGCGCCAAGCACTCGCTACTGACGGTGGCACGGGCACTGGTACAGCTGGCTCAGGCGCATGTTGCATGGTGGGTGGTTGGATAATGCACCCTTGGCTGACCAGGGCTCCTCACCAGGGTGAACAGGGTCAATGACAAGGCTGACCAGGGTAACCTGATGGTGAATCAATGGTGTTTGGCTATGATTTTGCTTAATGAAGGCTGGTCAATTGACCAACATCGTCAACTATTGGAACGATGCTTGGGCTTCATACCGGGTAGTTCAGAAAAAACAGCCATCCGAGATGAACCACCGCTAAGACAACGGCAACCCCTTGCACCCCGATGTCAATGTTGACGGTAAGGCTGCCCGCAGCAAGAGCATAAATGGCTGTTTTTTTTGACCGCCGCCAGCGACCCAAAAACTCCACTAACATTGAAAAAGGGGGAAGGGGGGTTTAACAACTTGTGTTTTTGAAGGATGGCTGTTTTTTTGAACTACCCGGTAGGGGCTGGTAAATGATGGGTGCAGCAACGCTTAGCTATTTAGAAGCGTGAGAGCAATGATAGGCAGTATGTGTTGTAGGAACGCACTGGATCAGCTTGATTGTGCTTGAATAACCTCGGTTAGTCGTGTTCAATGGTGGTTCAGGAATGGTCTAACATTAGTTTATGTTCGTTTGTCATCGTTAATAGTGACATAATTAACATGTCTGAGTACTGGTATAGCCTGTCTGTAAATATGGACAGCATCTTTGAACTTGACTTATCACTATCGTCGTTCAAACGTGCCCAGAAATTCCGCACATCTCAGCGGCTCGGTCGAAAAATGAACTGCAGCCAGGCAGTTGTGGTGACTTCCCATGACTTTTTGGAGTGATCCAACAGTGATGGAACTGGCATCCGCACGCTTGGAATTTCCTATGACCTCCTCAGGCAGTTGTTGGCACAGCCGCTGGTTTTATCCCAGTGGCGGATGCTTGGCCCCATTGGTGAATGACCATATACAAATCCCTTCCTGCATTTGTTTCAGTGGTTCTCAACCAATCAGTGGGCATAATAAATCGTTCTCATTGATGATATATCAAGATTAATTTCGATTATATTAAACATAAATCAAGATTACAAAACTAATCCATGATATGGATTTTGATACCTTGCTTTCTCATCCACACCTGGTTTCATCAACCAACCATTTTCAGCGTTAATGTCTACCCAAGATTAACAAACCTCTGGTTGATTCATAGGGGTATTAACCTAAAAGCCTTGGTTTTCCATTAAAATGGTAACTTTCCAATTAAGCGACCTGGGTAGCTATGAATCGCTATCATTGCTGATGACCGAACGTCAGGTCCCCGGTGGCGTGACTCTGCTGCTGAAGTCGTGTCCAAAGGCGCAACCGCGGGTTGTGGAGCCCGGCTGTGGCTGACCTGGTGGCCATCAACCACCACCATTCGCAGCGGCTGATCAACGGGTGAACCTGACAACCAGCAGGGATAACTGGGATAACCGGTGATTGATCAACTGGTATACCTATGGTTATGATCAACCTAGGGATTACCATTAGGCATAACCAGTTAGGCATAACCAGTTAGGGACAACCAGTTAGGGATAACCAGTTAGGGATAACCATTTAGGGACAACAACCAGTTGAGGCACCCTTCGTTTCTTCGCGACTTTTAAGCACCAAGTGGCTCCACCAGCTTATGCCACCATCATCTTCAAGCCTTTTTGAGCATCAAAAATTAGCCACAGCGAACTTCCATCAACCTATCGACCAGCAGAGACAGGTTTATTAACTAGCCCTCAACCAGCAACCAGCGGTAAACTTCTTTAGTGAATCAAACTGACACAGTTGTTATCATCAATCTTTTTTCTAACCGATTCATGAGCTTGCTAAACCAGTTGCAGCCGGCGAAACTCACCATTTTGAAATCTAAACTAACCAGCTGATTTACCAACCAGCTGATTTACCAACCTATAGCCTATAGCCACTTAGTTGTTCCACGGTTAATCATTTATCATGAATCAACCTTAACATTCACCATTGATCGTACATCATTAACCAGAACCGTTCATCATTGACCATTCATCATAAACCAATCCATAAACCAATGGTTATGGAATGCTTAATCATTCCTAGATAATCACTAGCCATGACTATGAACCATTGGTTTATGGCTGATGACTAGCTAGTACTACCACATTATTCGCTATGGGAATGACCGCTGGCGAATCTCTAGCCATTAATCAAGCAACCACTCGTTAATTGCTAGCGATTAATTGACAAGCTAATAAACCATTAGCAATTCCGTTAGTGACTAACCGTTAGTGCCCAATTCATTGGCTAGTTAACCATTATATATTGTTAATTAATCATGGGAATTCCATTACTAAGCCAATGAACCACCAGTTCCCATGGCTTATTAATCATGGTTCACCATGAATGAACCATCAATTCATTCACTAGCTAATTAACAATTCCAATTGTCCAATTAGTTCACCATTACTGAACCCATCATTAATGAATTTACCACCAAGTACTAAACAATTTACCAATTACCTACTAACTACTAGCCACTAACTACAATCATGAATTAATCATTTGTGAACCAACCAATTCGCCAATCCATTCCTCGGCGAAACCATTGAATGGTTAATCATCAACTTAATTCCATTAATTACCATTAATTGATGGAAATTAATTAACCTTTAATCATTGGCAAATCAACGAAAATCAATTAACCACCATTCATTCACCATCAATTGATTAACCATCAATTAATCAACCATCAATTAATTAACCATTGATTAGCTATTAGTCAACCAACCAATTCGCCATTCATTCACCATCAATTCACCACCAATCGGGACCATTCCTCGGTTGCTCGGCAGGAGCTTCGGAACGTGACCAAGGAAGAGATCTACGAGGCGCGGTGGCACGGAGCACGTGGCATGGGCTGAATCGTTGAGTTGAAGCTACATTGGCATAGTGTTGAACCTACCAAATCCTAGCAACATAGTGAAACTGTTATACATGGCGGTGCAAAATCATTGGCTTGAATGAATTTGAATGGTTTGTTGATGTTAGCCGATGACTTTTGTGAAGCTTTTGTGTGAAACCGGCGCGATCTTACAACAATATCACAATTCAACGGACGTGCAAGGGTCATGTACCCAGAGTAGCCGAACATTGCAACCCTTTCCTCAACACCAAGCCCACCATAGACTGTGGATCACCTCCAGGACTGTCCGGATTCCGCATAGCTTTGGTGAACGAGGCTTGGGTGAACCGATCAATCATTAAGCATTGGTGTTTGATAGTTCAAATCAATGCTTGGTGAACTATCATTAAGCAATGGTATCTACTTATATAATCTATCCATTAGCTTACTTGGTCAACTATCAAAGGCTTGGGTGATATCAATGAGATAGTGATAACTCTGATAATCATCATCAGTTGGATCAACTATCAGAGGTTTGGGTTCCGCAGAGGTGATGATTTCTACATCACGAAACCCACACGACGTCGTGGCGGCCAGGAGTTGCATCAGTTGCAAAAGCTTCTGCTGGAACCCTGGGCGGAGAATGAGGAGGTGCCGACCCGCGCGGCGTCTCTGAGCAGCGTTTCCGGGCTCGCAAGAACTCGAAACGGAAATACGAAACGGTTTTCCTATGAAGCTAAGGTTCGGGTACCAGGTATCGCAGGTAGAAGTTGTAGGTAAGAATGCATTATTAATGGTTAAGTATGGTAATTAGGTAGGTAGAAGTTATGGTCAAGCAGCTTAGTAAGTTTGAAAGAAAGCATTTGTGTTGGTGAACAGACTTATATCAGTGATGATGACCTTTCCAGGGAGATAGTTTAATCACCATTGGATACTTCAGCGTTTGGTTGTCGACTTGAAGAAAGCCTAATTATAGATTGATCAACCATAAACAAATTAATCAATCATGTTTAACCACCAGGTATCAAATCTGTTTATGCTTTGACCACTGATGGCAACAGCTGCATTGGGAATAGCTAGGATAGTCGAGGACATCGCCACTGAATTCTGCAGGGGTTCAGCATTGCTCAGCAGCTGCTGTGGGCACGGCGGGACAGGCATGGAGCCAGATGCGTTGAACGTAAAGGACATGGTGATCTACAAAAAGGTATCGCAGGACGTGATTGGTACCAGGGAGTTCCATATTGCCAAAGCCCTGCTGGAAGGACGCGAGGAATTCAGCCACGACTTCCAAGTGGGGTTCAGTGACCATCTGACCATCTTCGATTCAGACGTGTGCCAGTATGAGACTGCCTTAGCCGTGGTTCAACATGGCGGGTTGAATGCCAAAGGCCGGAATGTGAAGTGTCAGCGTGGCCGCAGGGTACAGAACTTCTGCAAGTGCCGCAAGAAGAAGACATGTGAACATAGCTGTTTCGGCTGGCCGGTCGACAAAGGCACGTGGATGGAGGACTGGGATGTTCATGTGCGTGATGCGGTTCAGGCAGCAGAAGAGGCAGCTGTGCTGCCATTTATCCACGGACTCCTTGCCCTGTCTCGCAGTGGTGCAGAGCTGCACTTTATGTCAACCGCAGCCATGGCTAGCCTGTTGGATATTGCCATCCTGACTGGGGACAAGGAAGCTGCCGCACATGTGTCCAGGAACTGCAGGGTTTGGCCTTTACGCCGCTGGATTGGAAATGATTTGGCAGAATTGGTTGCAAAAGATTTCTCAAGATATTCAAAGGTCTTGTTTGCCGCAATTCAGGCCGGTGCGGACCTCGAGAATGTCCAGGTGAGAGAAGTATGGGGGAACTCGGTATGCAGGTCTGAGGGTGACATGCCGTTGCGGGTCGCCTTGTTTTTACGATTAAAGGCCAGCCAGTGGCAGCAACTGGAGGACTTCTTCCTGCAAAGACAGGAGAAGTGGAGACTGATGTCGATGGTTATCGACAACGTCTTGGCTTCGCGTTTCCTTTGCAAGGCTGGCAGCTGCCACAAGCTTTGCATCAACAAGATCCGAAGTGCTGAGAGGGCCGCCGTTGACATCAGCCGTTTTGAGGCTATATTTCATAGCAACTTGGTTAACTTGCTTGGCCTGGCAATCCTGTTTGGTCAGCACGATTGCGCCATTGCATGTGTTCGGCAAGGTATAGAAGTCACCAGCCGAGCTTCCCCCGCCATTGCATGTTACGAAGTCACCAGTCGAGTTTCAGAAGACATCAATTCTTGGATCAAGAGATTTTGGGACGGCGAAATGGGTGAAGACGAAGACGTTTCGTTTCAAATGGGCCCATGCTGGGTGCAGGTTGCCCCAGCCTCAGACTGCAAGTCTGCGGCATGCGCTGCCGGACGGGCAGCCGTGCGTCAGATTGCTGCGGAGAAGCAGGTGGCCATCTACCAGATGATGATGAAAATGTCCGGAGAGGCCAGGCCTTTTCCGATGGAATTGGCGCGCAGCATTCTGAAGTTCTCCACCGTTCGTGTCCCGAAGTTTGTGGACCAGTTGGGTCTTTCTGACTTGGTTGAGGGTTGGATGAACGCAGGTCTGGAGAAGTGAGAGAGGAAAAAGAAGGCGGCGGAACGCGTTGATGCTTCGGAGCTGGTCATGGCTGGAGCATTGAGATTGTTTAAAGCAAAGCATGATTCGGTGGTTTCTCAAATCGTAGGAGACCCCAAACAATGGTTGGTTTATCACTACAAATGGTTAGTGAGTGGGATGGTAGCAGGGGGTACCCCAAATTGACGACCACATCAACGACCAAATCAACGGCCATCTCGCGCATCTCGCAATCCAGGAGCTATGCCTGGAGAAGATGTCAGGGACACCCAGCGATCCGCCAAAGCTGGACACTGCAGTTGAACTCACCACAGCTGTAGCCCAGGTGATATTGCATGCCTTCCTTGTAAGTTCATTCCATTTGCAGATCTATATGCATGCAAATATATGGAACATAGATGATATATATATAATATATGATCATGTGTACGTAAATGAACAACTGTATATTTAATTTTCAATACACAAATACAATGTTCTATACTTGTCGACTGTTTTATATCCAACCAACTTCATACGTGGCTGTTGGTTTGATCTCACCGATTCGGTCCTCAGAGTGTCCCAAGGGGATCCACTGTGACGTGGCCCCACGGGAAATCGGGGAGGGAGGCCTCCCACAGTGGCACTTCAACTTGGGCTTCCAAAGTGACAGCCACTTAAATTCGTTCATGCGGCCAAGTGGATTGTTATCCATATAAATTGCTGGTTGGTGGTTTGATTGACATTTTTCATTTTCCCTAGTAGTTATTAACAATTGGTTGGTTGACTCATATTTTTCATAGGGGTTGAAACCACCAACCAGATTGCCATAGTGATGTCATGAGCCAAAAGTGGCGATCACAGTGATTAATTATCCATAGTGAAACGAGCCAATGAGCAAGCGATTGTTATACATAAATTTTAGTATCCAGCTGTGACCGAACCGAAGGAAATGCGGGATATAACCAGTTTTGGCTCATAAGTTACAGAGGTTATATGCAGTTATATAATTGTAGTTGCGACTTAGGAGCGCTCGTGTAGATGCTACTTGTCAATGAGCTCAGAAGTTATCCTGGCACCCTTGCAGTCATAAGTTGCACACAGTTTCCGCCACTTCCCAACGCTGGTTAACCATCATCAACCTCTACTTCCTATGATTGAGATCAGTTATACCATTGATGAACCATGAATCAACCATTAACTTATTAATTCTTACCAACTCGTATTATCCAAATCTTGGTGAATTACGCCATCTATTTAGGTATTGACCCTATTACTAATTATCAACCCTTAATGGTTGGTTAATCATCATGATCACTTCCTTTAACGGTATACAAAGCTGCCATTAGTTAAGGCTGATTAGTCTGATCTATCACTAGGTAATTCATGGTGCAATTGGTCGCCATTAGTTATTGATCATTACAAGTGAATTACATCAATTGATAGACCTGTAGTCAATCAGGGCTACTGATGAATTGATATTTCATTTTTTATAATACCGTCCAACCAGTTGATGAAGTCACTTAGAAGTATTAATGAAGCATATCAATAAGAATCAATCCATATCAAATCTTAACCATCGATTAATATTAACTACTGAGAATCAACGATGAAAAAATAATTGACTGATGGTTCATCAATCATCTACGGATTCTTGGTTCCTTATCATAAGATGATGTATTATCAATTAATTCAATAGATGATTAATAAATCATAAGGAACTTATGAATTGACTAATGGATTTTTTCGAACTGTCGGAGGGTATACAATGGATATAGCACCTACATCAACCAATGTATAGTATAGATTGGATGGTAGATCCAATTAAGGTTCGATGTAATCCAATAGATATATGTAACCAATGGTTCCAATTCTATATCCAATCGATAATCCAACTAATGAATGTTATCGAACTATTGGATAGTATTATCCACTACATCAATATCCATTATATACTATCCATTGGAGACTACTGGATATTACATAGATCAATATTATTGTATATATATATATATCCATTATACATTACATTAATATTCAATCTATCAATATCCATTATATACTATCCATTGGATACTATTGGATAGATCAACTATAGCAACCAATGATATAGTATATCCACTAATATCAACTATATCAACTATGTCAACATCCAGGAGTTATGTCAACTACATCAACTATCAATACTGTTAATGATATAGTTCCTTACTCGATTACTATTGATATCCATTGGATACTATCAACTATATCAACCAACGGATGTTATCCATTCGTTCCTTCTCCCCCTTCCTTGAGCGCCCTCGATTTCGCGTTGCGCAGCCGCGTGGCCGGCTGAGGTCCGGCAT
This sequence comes from Symbiodinium kawagutii, assembly GCA_009767595.1. Lineage (NCBI taxonomy): Eukaryota > Dinophyceae > Suessiales > Symbiodiniaceae > Symbiodinium > Symbiodinium kawagutii. The sequence continues at coordinate 177,179 of VSDK01010247.1, read as the reverse complement.
CGCTCGGCAGCTCTTGGATTTCGTGGAGCGGCACAGCGACGCGGAAGCGGACTGGGGGAAGCCCAGCGGTGGTTCAACCAGGGACCCTTGGGACATCCATCCGCGGTGGCAATCAGTGGTGACAAATGTGGATGACTGGTGACATTTGTCGACCAACAAATGTGTTTCAAATGTCATTTTAGTGGCGAAGAATGGCTAATGTGCCAATGACAAGTGTGGTAGAACGGTTAAGAACGCTTATCATGAGTGGTTACCAATGGCAATTTTAAGTGGTTAAGACTGGCTTGAAGTGGTAAAGGATTGTTTGATGAAGGCTACAAGTGGTTATGTGGTGGCTTATCAATGGCGAACAGTGGTTATTGGTGTTGAATGATGGGTTTTTAGTGGTTAGCCATGGGTTGAAATGTGATGTAAAGACCTTGACTTAGTAGTGGTTCATAGTAGTTAGATCGTGGCTAGTAGTGGTTAAGGGTGGTAACAATCAGTGATCAATGGTTGTAATTGCCAGTGTGGTACTTCAGTGGCAGGGGTTTTCATTGGTTTCGAGTTGTGATTTGTGGTGAAGCATTAGTGATTTTTGCCGTATCATAGCTGCGATTATTTGTCAGTGCTTAGTCGTGGACTTTAGCGGTCGAGGTTCCTGATGCTTGTTAATTATGATTGTCAATACGGGCTGTTTAATTAATCAGACCCGATAGTGTTTCACCGCCGTGATTGGTGACATTTTATGAGGATGATTCAATAGTATCGCAACATACACAAAGTCGGTGAACATCCCAACAAAAGACGATTCTTCCATGTTCGGCATGTTCAATGCGGGTGCAGGATGTTGACCAATACTGTAGCATGATTAAGAATGGTTCAGAATGGTTTATGATGCTTAGGAATGGTAAGTATCATTTCGTAGCTTCTCAAAATAGGGGACACACAAAAAAATGTTGGTTCATTATTATGAATGGTCATCAAAGGATGCTGTGGGGGTACCTCATTTTGAGAAACCACCATCATTTCATTATGATTCGCATTTAATAGCGTTTGTCGATGTTTGACAGTGGCCTACCAAAGTGCTGGCGGAGCACTTGAATCGGGAATCACGAGCTAGAAGCGCTTGCTTACCAGGATTGATTTCGGAATCGTGACGGCCTGGCCTCATCAACAATCTCCTCAGCTTCGGAAAACCCCAGAACCCCTGGAAATCAAACGACGCCAAAAACTCGAACTGGAAAACGCTTCTCTTGGCCACTGCAATGTTGAACATCATCATGAGATTGATATCTTGCGCTAGTTTCTGGCAAAATCAGCATATCCTGGGTTGAAATGATCCGCTGTGGAGCACGCTGAACCCATGTGGCGAAACGCGGCGGGGTAGCTCCTTGACACGGCCTCCAGGACATCCCCAAACTCATTGTCGAATGGATGTTGCACCTCTCGGCCCAGGTGCGGAAACGGTGGTGCTCCCCCAATGGAATTGGATGGTCGGGATACGAGATCTAGATACCATTAAAAACGGTGGTTAACATCAAGGTTTATGTCCGGAGACTTGGTTTTTTCAAGTCCAAAAAAGATTTGAATGGTGGATCAATTGCAATGTAGATCGAATTTGTGGGAAGATCATTCATTCAATTCAAATTGTAAGATTTGCAAGAATTCAATGAATGTTATCGAATGTTATTCAGATGATTTGTTAAACAATAAAAGACATGGTTTGTATGGATTTCAAGGTGATGCATTTTGCAAACATGGACTGTTGGATTGTTGAACAGCTGATAGGGATTCAGCAATGATGGGGAAGCTTGATAAAGCATCTTTTTGTGGCTTGGTAGCTTGCAGGGGTCCTGGATTTTCCCTGCCACAGCATTATGGATCTTCAATGATTCGATCTGTTGACTCGGAAAGCCTTGTGGCGCTTTGTGGCGAAACGGTCACGGTGTTGCTGTGAACCGCAACGGATGATAAGCCGGGGCAAACGGGTTGAGTCGCTTTTAAGGGAGACCTTGGAATCTTGAGATTTTAGGTGAGAGGCGACACTCATCATGGCAAACAAACCATTTATGGCGGATTTCCACTTCTAGGTTCGTTTAGCGGAGTGCAACTGAGTGTAACCACAATCATTAATCACCATCATTAACTTTGACCCTGGTCACTTATCCTTGTAAACCATCCAAAACCATCATCATTAGGCCTATAGTCGATTCACCATCATCAATCACCATTGAACATCATTAATTAATCATCATCATTATTCCCTACAAACCCTTGATTCACCACAACTATCCCTTATATCAACGCCTACACAAGCGACTACTATCATCTATGAATATCCACTAATTTCCATTATATAACATCTATTCACCTTGGTAGTATCATCCATCACCATCATAAATCACCACTGTTGACCTTATACAGACACCTGTAAAAAAGGTCCGCAATCCTAAGTTCCTGCTGCCAATGGCCACCTTGCCCTCTAAACCTCTTACATTTTAAGACAACCATCATTAACTGGAGTTGCACAATCAATCATCATACGTAACAAGCATCATTCACAACCATAACCTTATAACCAACATGTAATCAACCGTAGTAACCATCATTAACCATCATAACTTTTATCATTAACCATCCACCACAACCACATCTTCCATCACCACCACAACCATCATCAACCATCATTAACCATGATCAAGTATCATTAACATTCATTAACTATCATTAATTCACCACTATAATTTACCATCGTCAACCATCATGAATCAATCTTATATCAATAACCATCATCAACCTGTTCAGGACCACAATTCACCACCATGAGCCATCAGATTCCGTTCCAAACCGTCATTAAGCATCATAACAACATAGAACAACCACCACCATAACCATCATTAACCATCATAAAACCACCATAAAACCACCATAAAACCACCATAAACACCATCATTCACCACCATAAGTGGTTCTTATCCCGCCATCATTCACCAAGCTGTTCACCACTGGCACCATCTCCGCTGTTTGAGGTCCCAGTCCGTGGTGCCGTGCGCGGCACCAGCACTCGCGAGGCGAGGGTTGGTGGTAACGATGGGGGCCCTTGGCATCGGCCGATGGCTGATGCTTGGTTGGTTAATTCATCAACCTGTTAGGTTTAATTAACATTAAGGTGAATTAACCTGTTAACTAATGAGTGCGAATAGGTGAATATCTTGAACCAACAGTGATGCTTGAGGTTTAACATCCATTAGTTAATTCATGAATCGCTGTTGCTTCAAGATATTAGGTTGGTTGATGGTTTGGTTGATGCTTGATGCGTGGATTGAGCAACGGTGAATCTTGATGGGTAAGGTAATTGATGTAATTAATTGATGTAGACCACCATCATTGCCAACGAAAAAAGCCATGAATTAACATCATTATCAAACATGGCCATGGTTCGCTGTAACTAGTCACCAGCTGTGGCCTTTGCTAGCCTTGAGGGTTCAACCACCATCAATCATGAGCCATGATCAGCAATTACTGTCCCACTTTGGCTATTTACTATATTGGCTATGATGGGTATTGACAATGACCTAATTATGGCAATATCTGTACGTTACTCGATGATGCTAGTATATAGCATGTTACTGTGGCCGTTTATTCCAATGTGTTCCCATTGTGAAACCATAGAAGTAGTAACCATAAAGGAATCAATCACTGCTTCTCTTTACCCATAGTGTCCCTCCACGTCCCTCCTATTGTTGGCAATGTCTCTATTCTACCTCTACAGCGGTTATTATCCCTTCGCAAGCATGTCATACCCGAATGATGGTGATGAGTAAACTCGATCATGTTTGGCTACTGCTGTTTCTTACGGTTTGTAGCTTCGGATGTTTGTAATGCTTCTGTTCCTTTCTATCAATTCCTACTGTTCTGGTGAACTAATATCATCGTTACTATCCGTTCACGACAGTCTAAGCGCCAGATCCCAAAAATATATGCTTCGCCCATTGCCAACGAGAGTTTCATCACCACTAGTGTTTCAACTCGCAATGAATCGCTCATAGATGAATTCTAAACCTCAATCCCCAAGTGATACTAAACATTCATTCCCCAAGTGATACACCTCATAGCCATCTCAAACTTCCAAACCTCATCAAATCAGTGATACACCATCATCTAGCTCAAATCGTCACCAATCTTGAAGTGACAAACCTCATCTACTTGTGTCATAGTCAGGCTGTTCATCCCCAAGGCATCCATCCAACCACGGCCGGCCCAGGGCCCCACGGCGCCGGGCCCCACGGCGCCAGGCCTTGGCCAGCGAGGCTCGGCTGCGGCGCTTCTTGGAGTCGGCACAGCTGCGCCTGGAAGGCCTGGTGCCCATCGATGCGCCTCGGCCGAAGGGTGGGTGGTGGCATGGGGAGGGGTGGTTGGGGAGGGGCTGGGTGGTCGGTCATGGCGTGGGAAGGCTGGAAGGAGGTGATGGTGGGTGGATGGTGATGGGTGGATGGGTGGATGGATGGTGAAATGCCGATGTTCCACGGAATTTTCGCCAATTTTCGAGCCATGGCATCGGTGGAACGAGCTGCAACAGAGCTCGCCTTCGTTCCAATTAGATTTTTAGTGTGACTGGTTACATCACAACTCGCCTTTCCAGTTTACATGGCCAAACTGATATTTTTTGATATTCATAATGTGAAGCAAAAGATGATATCAACTTTTTATTCATCATACGTCAACTGTTTATTCATCATACGTCAATAACATAGCAACCATTCATGAAAAAAATGTCAACCAGTTATGAACCACCTTCGGTAAACCACTTGTCAACCAGTATCATCATATATCAGCCGTTTACGAACCATGTATATCAACCATGAGTTAGGATGCTTTGACTATCAATGACCATGTATTGATCATATATTGACCATCCTTCAACCATAAATCCATGATTAACCATATATTACTCATACATTAATCACATATTTGTAATATATGAACTATTTTTCAACCAGAAATCAACCATTAGTTACCAATGTCTGAACCATGATTGATTCATCACCATGTATTTCTTCATCATCTTTCAACCATAAATCCACCACCGTATAATGATTAATCAACCATTTATGACCATTAATCAACTCCTAATCCACCATATTCAACCATCTTCATCATTTTCATCAACCATTTTCAACCACACTCCACCACCATACATCCACCATAAATCAATGACCCCATCCATGGTCCGTCGGTCATTCCATCGGTCCATTTCCATCCCTCACTGCGGAGCCTGGCTCCAAGGCCGACGGTGCCGTAGATCCCTCGTGGAAGAAGGAAGCCCTGGAGCTGCGTCGCATCGGCAACTGGCACTACGCGCCCCTCGGCGGGGAAGAGACGGGACGGGAGGCTGCGGGGTTGAGGCGACGGAAACGCAACGGTGGAGGAGATGGCTTGGAGCAGCTTTGGATGGATCGTTTTTTTGGGTTTTTAATGAGGGTTTTAGATGGTTTTAATTGGTATTTAAAGGGTTTTGGATGGGTTTAATGGGTTTTAGATGGTTCTTCGATGGTTTTAATGGGTTTTGGATGGGTTTTAATGGGATCGAATTTTGTTCCTGTAATTCATGTGGTTACCTTTTTTTGGTGGTTTGAGGGTGCTTTACAATTTTTTTTGGTGGTGGCATGTTTAAGCGGATGGCATAATATGTATTGCACAAAATCGTTATAGGGGGGAACACTGGTCACCATAGATATACCATGATTGACAATACTGATTAGGCCAATCGGACAAGCACTTACCATTAGGACCTCTATTTTGAACAATGGGACGGCTGTGTGAAGCAGCTTATGTAGTATTGTACTGTGGAGCAGTTTGTAAACCTGGGTTACCCTCTGTCAATCATACGATGGAAAATCCACCAAATATTACCGGGGTACCCCTAAATCATCGTTCATTACCCATTTAGAACAATAAATCAATCATTTTTTTGGGTCCCCTATTTTGAGAAACACCCAAGTGTCTAATCCCAGTTCACAGTTCGCATGGCCATATCCTAAGTTCCAATTGGAAGGTACCCTGGGCATCGTGTACGATGGCGTGGATTGAAGCCGTTTGGACCAGTCTCCAGTGTTCCCCCAGTACATCCAGTGGTGGCGGACGGGGTAGCTCATTGGCGGCCACATGATCCAGTGCGACATGTTTAAGTCCATGGGCAACAAGTTATTGACAAGTGCACAAAAGTTCAAATTGTAGAAACTGGTAACTGACATGATCTATTCCATCGAAAACAACTTCTGTACAATTATTGACCCATCTCAACTAAATTAGAAACAACTTGCTGACATTGACCAGTATTGACCAATCTCAAATCTATGAGAAACAATTCATTGACATTATACATTCCAGCCGTAGCAAGGTATTGACATTTACAGACCAATCTCAACTCCATTAGCAACTGGTTGCTCACATCGTGATTTCTAATTTTCAACAAGTTATTGACAATTGCTGACCAAACTCAACTCCATCAGAAGGCAGTTGCTGTCATCATGATTTTCATCAATGCCACGTAATTCGCCGCCATAAACTAATTGTCGCTCGATCAGTTAGTTGTTTCTGGCATCATTGCACAAATTATCCGTCTCAATTCCATCACTCACAAATTATTGACCATTATTGTTGTTAACAATTGATCACAACTGTAGTTAGTGATAACTGATTTTTTCTGAATGGTTACCGTCAATTGCGATCGTCCACGGCTACTAACTCATCTTTTCGTGCCATCAAATGGTGTTACTGCTACCAAGAAGGGATGCACAGAGATTATGTTTGTCGTGGCCCCAAATCAGCCGATTTCTACTAAGAATGATGACAGAAGTTGAAAGTGGGACAACGCTAGGTAATTTGGTGAAAAGAACTTGGGTATTTATCCCCACTGCAAACGCAACCCAAAGTGACACTATGTGGTAGGGCCTATAGGGGTTGCTTCACCCACCAGGGCTATTTGGCTACGGTCATAAATATATCCCGCTAGCTACAGTACCGCGCATGCAAGTGAGAACGGCCACAGCTTGGACACGATGCCTTCGATTCACTGAACGATGTTCAAGTTGAGACCCACGCACACACCCAAACACGTTCACACCCACGTTCAGACCCACGTTCACCCCCACGTCGCGCAGGGCGTCTCATACATCGTCAAAACCCCCTGTTTACGATGTTCTCGGCTGAGATAATGTTCAAACAATTCATTTCCTAGCTTCGATTAAAATTGTCCCACGGACATTGATTGTTGGGGCTTGCCGTCAATGTGAGAAGATGCATTGCTCATAGGCGGTGCAAGAGGGCCAAATTTTGGAAGATGATGTAAAGGCCCTGCGTCAAACAGCCACCATGCGCGGCTATTCCTGGTTGAGTTGGTTGCCGGGTAGCGTTGGTCATCGTTGTTGGTGATGCGCCGCTGGACACATGGCTTGCGCTGAAGTTGCACGTGATTCGCCGCGGCCTATGATCAACCATTGAAGTTCTCTTCTGTTGCTGAAATCTTTTTGGCGAACCAGCCGTTCCCGCTGCTTATTCGTCACGACGGCCCAGCGCGGCTGCTGTGCCACAATTGCACAAAGTTTTTGCGTTCGCCGTTGGTGAAACACAGTGGGGATCGCAATCAAGATTTGCTTTCAGAAGGTTTCATCCACACAGCAAGTCAACCAGCATTGAAAGATAAATCCCACGACAGGCAGTAAACCATCATTGCAACCAGTAGTTTTCAACCACCCAATCAGTAGAATCGTTGCTCCAAGTATGAACATCCATGAACCGACTTAACTACCAACTTCATCACCCAAACTCAGCCAACCTCAACCAACCTTAGCCAACTTTCACCAACCCCACCCACCGTAATCCATCTCAACCAACGCGCACCAATCAATGGTGATCTGCTAAGGTTGATGCACCTTCCAGAGTCAGCGGTCTTGGGCCGTGGCTCCTTTGGTACCGTGTGGCGCGCCAAGGATGCGCACACCAACCGCACCTACGCGGCTCTTGGGATTGCACGGGGTGGGTGGGCAGTCGGTGGTTGTTGGGGGTGGAGGGTGATTTTTGGGGTCTGGTGATTGTTTCGGATACCAAAATGTGTGAGAATCATTTATCATTTTATAAGGTGTTGGTCAGGTGGGTTCTGGGTAGATTCTAATGTCTTACCTGAAAATGATCATGTTTTATGTGCCAATGCTAAACAAGGATCGTAATTAAATCGCCATAATGGAGGAAAACTAACGCATCTGGGCGGATTACAGTTATTACCTTGGTTCTTTTTTTTTTCCCGTTTTTTTGCCGTATAGCCACTAGAAATTGATTTTTTGTCAAAAGACCTAAAAACCACCAAGAGTTGACAACCACCAATGGCTAGTTTGATCCTAACCATGCCACCCTAGCGACTGAACGGGTCACCCGGTATATTCATGGTGTCATGGCTCCTGGTGTCGCACAGGTTGGACATCGTTGTGGTTTAATCGTGAATGGATGTGCATGGTAGATCCATATTATTTAACCACCCCCAATTTATGGGAAATAGCTGGTGACATTTCCCAAATATGGGTGGTTTATTGATATGGATCCAGCATCACTATGGTCAGTGGCTGAAACCTACCCAATGTTTTTGTTTTCGTCGACCAACCTTGAATGGTGGTTGGGATTTGAAACCATCAATGGCTAACCCTACCTTGATGTAGCGCGATGCTTTGCCACAAGATGGGCCACCCTGGCTAAAAACCTGGTTTAGAAAGACACTTCACTGTACTTGTAATTATATCTCTGGCTGGTGGTTTGATTGATATTTCTTATTTTCCCTAATAATCATTAACAAATGGTTAGTTGACCAATATTTTTCATTGGGGTTGGAACCACCAACCAGATCTGAATATTTATCATAGCTGGTAATTGTCCTACTTACAACCCAGCGTGTACGACTGGTTAGGTGCCCACCTTGCAATGCCAGTATTTGAACTCCTCAAAGCCTTGGTTCTCAGCCATGAAAATGCGCCAAACATCCACTGGAAACGGCTGATCTCATTGCATGCAGTGGTCTATCCACGATGACGTTTGTTTGTTTTAGGCAGCGCAGGATTGTGTGTTGTATGCGAAAGAGCCAGGGGGAGCCATTTAGCCCTTTGAAGGGGGAGCGAAGGAGCTACCAGGAGGGTTGTAAGCAAATGCTAGTATTTTGTGTTTTGGATCAATTGCCGAAAGACATTCTGTGCTAGTTCGCTCAGTTTCAATTACGGCACGGGTGTCCAAATTCACTAACAATAAGAAAGGGAGATGAATCACCATCAGCAGGATGACCAAACAATGTTCATGACAAAGCCATGGGTAATGAACATTATTTACTGTGCCAGTTACCAGCCAATAGCAGGCAACCAGCAAGATTCTACCAACTCGCTGCAAGTGGGGTTGGTTACATACCATTTCATGGTACCTTGAAGCATAGGATTTTTTCCAGCCTTGGTTCGTCGCTTCCACCGCCTTCATGCGCTCAGGTGAAGAATGTGGTTGCTTGCTTGCAAACCTGCTTGGGGTCTGAAAGGATTTGTTGGCGAAACGTTTCCGTTCAAGAGGAACTGATGGTGGAGGATATTTGTGGTAACTCGGGGTCAATTGTCGTCAATGGTGGTCGATCATGCTAGCTGTGGGTGTACAAAGGTTAGGGTAAAAGACAGTTAGTCATGTTTATGGCAGAAAGTGTGTTTACGATAACACCAATGATAGCCCCAGCCATGATTCGTAGGGATAGCAAGCATGCCCTTGGGCATCAGCCGGTTGATACTGATTGATTACCTGATCAACCAATTCATTAACCAACTCATTCCCCAATTCATTAATCACCATTGATTAACCACCACTATTGCTGGCATGCCCCCTATTATCGTTGGTTATTGTCTTCTATTGTCAACCACGAAACATAATTTTAACCATTAGTTGAAGATTACCAGGTAACCGTTCAAAGCCACCATTACCAGCTAATTAAACCAGCTAAATCCATTATCAACCACGCACCAACTAAACAACCAGCAAGGTTGATTGGTTAGTATTAGCTGGTGAATCAACTGGTTCATTAGCTGGTCGATTGCCTGGTTAACCAACTCATAAACCACCACTACTTCACCAACATTGATTAACCACCAGTTGGTGTCTCCCTGTATTGTATTCTGAATGGGTATTCTCCCCTATTATCAACCCTATCCAACTAATCAACCAGCAAGGTGGTTCACCCGCTGCCACCTTTGATTCACCAGCTAGACACCATTGTCAACCACTACTTCCAGTTTAACAGGTCACCGTTAAACGCAAGCACAACGGGTCGGTTTTAATGGTTCATGACCCAATTAATGGTGGTTCAATTAGCTCATGAATTGTCTGGTTTTGACTGGTTCAGTACCGGGTTCCACCATCAAAAACATCTGGTTACCACCATTGATTAAGCAACTCATTAACCAACTCATTAACCACCATTGACTAACCAAGAGTTATAGCTTACCAGATTATAGCTTACCATTGATACCATGTAATCCGGTTTAATTGTCTATTTTTTGATGTTTCATTAACCCTTCTGAACTTGACCAATCATCAACCCACTCATGAATCAACTAAATTACTTGGTGAATGGTGGTTCATTAGCGCATTGATTACCTGCTTTTGAATGCTTCCTTACCTGGTTCCACCATCAAACAGCTTATGGTTGCCACCATTGCCCATTGCCATTGATAAGTACCTGGTTAAGCCAACTCATTCACCAACTCATTAAACCTTAAATGGCTGTGGGTCAGTTCACCCTGTACCCCTGGTTCCCCCATCATTGGTCATTGTATTCCCTGCTATTGTTGACTTTCATGCCCTAGTTTTGATGATTGATATTTTTCCATAGCCATGTATAGCTGGTACATTCCCTACTATTGCTACTTATTGTATCCTATTATCAACTATTCACCCAACTCGCCATATCTATCATTAGCCAGTGTCTCCTTATTATTTTTGGTGGTTATCCCCCACTAGTTGGTTGGCTAATGTTGACCGATACATATGATCAATATATCAACTAATCATTGATTCATCAGACCATATTTTGACTATTGTTACCCATACATACTAATTCATCATTAACTATTGGTGAATTATTAAAGCATATCCAAATCATGGTATATAGCTGGTATAGCCATTATACCTATACTATTAATCATTAATCATTGACCATTAAGTTGACTCACTTGTTTTGCTTAACTCATTTGGATAATTACAAACAACCCATATTATTTGGTTAATATGAACCAATTAGTTAGTCGCTTAATGATCAAACATGTCCAAATCCTGGTAGAAAGCTGGTGCAGCCATCGTACCTATATTGTTAATCATTAATCATTAGCCATTAACTAAACCATTGACCATTCAAGTCTATGATACCATTATACCTATAGTATTATATGGCCTTTATCATCCAAATTTTATATATCAACCATTGCTATGGGTTAACAATTTATTAACCACCAACTCAATCGAATCATTGACTCATATCCAAATCATATCCAATCAAATCACTCCGCCAAGTAATTTATATGGTGGTCAAACATATCCAAATCATGATTCTTGGTCAAACCATCTATTAACCATTTTTTAGCACCTATACTTAAAATGTTAATCATTAACCATTAACTATACTGGTTGGTGGTTATGCCCCTATTATTATTGGTCAAACATATCCAAATCATTCTTAATGATCAATTCATCAAACCATCCATAATCAATGATTTGATCATGTGAACATATCCAAATCCTTAACCATGATATCCATTAATTACCCAAATCATGTAACCATGGATCCAAATCATCAACTCATCATTATATTGTTAAATTAATGATATTATCAACTATTAGTGAGTTATTGAAACATATCGAAATCCTATATTATTAGCCATTATACCTATATTGTTAATCATTGACCATGAGCTATATTGGTTGGTGGTTTTTTCCCCTTTTATTATTGGTCATATAACCCATATTATTTGCTTAATATTAACCCATTAGTTAGTTGGTTAATGGTCAAACTTATCCAAATCATGGTAGAAAGCTGGTGCAGCCATTATACCTATATTATCAATTATTAATCATTAATCATTAGCCATGATATCCATTAATTATCCAAATCATCAACTCATCCAACGCATTCCCCGCCTCGCTGAGACCGTGCCGCCCCGCGGCCTGGCAAAGACGGCGCAGCGAGAGAGCGACGTGGCGGATCGGCTCAGCAAGGAACCCCACAGGCGCGGTCCCGTGGGGTTCCCGTGGGGATCCAACGGGGGAAGATGCCATGGTGGGAGCTGGGGTGGGGTGGGGGCTGGGGTGGGAGCTGGGGTGGGAGCTGGGGTGGGAGCTGGGGTGGGTGGGCTCACAGGGGAGCGATTTTTTTCGAACTACCAGGGGTGTAACCAGTTTGGGTTCCAGCTCCAAGTTCGTTGAAGTTCTGCTTGGTGGTGATACTTCATTGCTGTAAGATGGTGAAACAGGCATCCTGCTCGAGAGTTGGCTCTTGCTCTCCCTTGTGCTGCCTTGGTTGGGTGCCTGCTTTTGTTGGTGGTGGCAACCAGCAGAACCTGTACATACCGTCCATACCTGGTTCACAACCACTATAGAGAACAATCTAGGCTACATATCGCGTATCTATATGGTTGATTATGAACTTTTTGTACCTATGTAGCTGTCCAACGATATAATCAATAAATCCTCAGCTACTTCCAGTCAATAACTACCAGTTCCACAAGTTGAGATGTTGCCTATGAACATTCAAGTGACCTATCGTATTGACAGACCTGGTGATTCACCCCTTGACCTATCGGTTCGCCGACATTTTGCACCGGCTCCCGTTGCAGGTGCCTCGTTCAGCTGTTTCACGCCAAGCATTTTCCAGATCTGCGTCCTGCTCCGAGCGGTGGCAGCGGCAGGGTGACATCAACTGACCTGAGAACAGCCGCAATTCTACGGTGAGAACAGCAGGGAGTTTGGGCTTTGGATATGGGTCATGGGCTAGTTATCTATACCAATTTAACCTCTCGAAAAAAAAACACGACAATCCCAACCAGACTAGAATCATTATAGATGAATAGATTGGACCAATATTAAACACATTTAAACACCATTCGTTACCCTTTTCGAGGCCCATGAAACCACCAGCAACCGGACCGCTGTCTCCAAGGCCTGTACTGCTTCGTCATGGAACTCTGCTCCAAGGGGAACTTGTGCCTTGGCTGGTGCCGGGGTTGTAGGTGACGCCCCCGGAAGGTGTACCCAGCAACAAGCAGGGCTTACTACTGTAGGGGTTGACAAAAACTTAGATTTAAACAAAAATCAATATGGGGTTAACATTCTTTCTTGATATCAAAAAAGAATAATTTCTTTGGGGGTTGATAGCCACCATTATATGGTCATTTTGATATTATATGGTTATCGTATGGTTATTAAGGGGTTATTGGCCACCATCAACCATTCACAGGGGTTAACTAGCCATCTATTTCTGGGGGGATCACCTCGAAGGCCACCTGCCATCCTCGACGCTGAAGTACCAGCGAGATGTAGGAAATCCATGGGTTTTTTTGTAGATTAAGGCAGGCCGCTAACCAGCTATAGCCGTTGGGTTATAACTAGGATAACTACTAGTGATGGAAGTATAGTTAAGTGGCCTTATAAACCAAGTTATAACTACGGAGGCCCACCTTTGGAGCGGAAACAGTAGTGAATGGACTAGCAGATTAGCGAGAAACGTTGGATAATCCAGACTGTGAGTTGATTAGCCTATTGGCAACCACGTATCTATGCTTATCCATTGTGGATCAGATGCACCAGTTTGTATACCAGTCAATATGCAAACCATGGATGAAGCTACTTTATGGATTTCCAGTTTCCAGTTTGATATAGAAATCATTATTATGGATCGTATGTGCCAGTTTGCATGCAAGTCAAAAAACCGATTAGAACTGGACTGGTCAATCATCCTATTGGCTACACCATTCAATCAATCGGTTTGTATACTGACAATCTTATGTACCGGGTTGTACCACGATGACTGGTGTTTCACTGGTGATTATCATTACCACCAGTGATATGATGTGATTGCCAGCCGTCACCAGTGGCTGGTCAGCGATGAAACCCCTTCTCCTCATCAGTTGCCACGCCTAGGACCGAACACCTTTGGCAGATTTGGCAACGATCTTTGGCAGAGAATTGAGAACCTGTGGTGAAGAAAACTCAGCCACGGTTGAAGACGATCCTACATTTTAGAACAGTTGGAGGATGTTTATTTCTGTTTACTTATTATTTACATGTATTTACTGTATTACTGTATTGATCTCATTGGTAAATTTATGGTGGTTTTCCGAAATAGGGGCACCAAATAATCCAGAAACCAACGGTTTTTTGGGGTTCCCTATTTTGAGAACCCCCCCTATCAAACAGAATGTGCATGTACATGTAGTCAACTCAACCTGGTCCTGGGGACTGGTGCTTACCGGTGTTTGACGAGCTTCCGGGCCCGACACCTTGGCACGGCACGGCGTCGCATTGCCGGCCACTCTGAAGGTTGATCATGGGCTTTTTTTAGTGTTTTTTGGATTGATGCACTGCATATATCCACGAACACCAAAGCAAGAAAACTTTTAGCAAGGGATCTACTCTACGCCACCAAGTAAACGGTTGATTAATCATTGATAAGGTTTGATCATGGTTGACTACGGGCCGTTCATGGTTTCATTCCGCTAGTCCAGCTGGAAAATCACCCTGGCAAAGCATCGGTGGATTTTCCTTTGCCAAATCACCAGGCTGGGTGCTGATTTCACTAGGCACAGGTCAGTCCAAGGCCGAGTAGAATTTGACGACTGATCCCAAGGGTTTCGCAACTTTTTCGGCCTTTCCATGGCTCAGAAAGGTCAACGATAGCTGGCTGATGATGAGCGGCTCGCCGGGGGCATCCCCTGCTAGCCTTACGTGGGAGCCAGGCCAGGAGGGGCCCCCAGTGACCATCGGTCGCTGAGGCGAAGAGGACTACGCGCCGCCGCCCGAGGCGTTCGTTTGGATCGGCCAAGTACTGCTGGGCATCGAGCGCCACAGCTGTGACAGGGGCCTGTTGAGATGAAAGGAGTGGCTTGCGACGGTTCGGTTTTTGGGGGCTTGGGATTGTTGAGGATGGTTTTTGTTTTTTTTGGTTCTGATTCTGATTCTTGATTTTTTTGGGTTGTGACGACCGTTGATGATGTAGTAGGAGGATCGCCATCAAACAACAACAATGATGGGGATTAGTGAATATCCACCGTAGTTCACATTCCAAAAGCTAGAGGATGTTGTTCAAGTAAACAGAACGAGCACAGAGTTTTGACCAATAGCCATGTCTTGCAACAACTATGTTGATGAGCACTTAAAATTATGTAAAGTTTTTTTGATTGCTTTCATTGACTATGAGGTATCTACAGTGGCTCATGTGTACCGGCATATGTGCCCGCGCGGCACTTTTTACAGGCCATTTCCATAACGAATTTGACGGGGCACGAGTCATTTGATTGGACATCCCTTGGGCTGTCCTCACTCGGTGGTTTTCCTATGGCAAAGGTGGGAGGGTATGTTTGTGCATCAAGGCCCGACCATTTCGTTGTTGTCCATCACTACCAGGACCTACCAGTGCTGTTAACCAAATGGTAGTGTATGTAGTGTGATCATGGTAAACCACCAAACCACTGTGAATTGTGGAAACCATGGCACGGCTTGTGAAGCACCACCAGTGGTTCCCAATGACTTAGCAGTGCTGCGGATGTCTCAGCCGAGGCATCTGCACATGATGGGCATGCTGGTGAGAGACCTGAAGCCCGACAACGTGGTGCTCTCTGATGAAGGTGGGCTGGCTGGGTCAAGGATGGGGTACTTGGTCCAGACGCTGGTGGTGAAGCTGCACACTGAAGCACTTTGGATATTTGCGACTCGAAGTATGTCCTCGGCTCTCCAACACAGCAACGAATCTAAAACTTTCAGCGCTAAGTCAACATGTCACAACAAGTCCCGCAAAATTGACACGAAATTGACTTAGTAAGCGATCTTTGAGAAATCGTTTTTTTTTGTTCGATGATCTAAGTGACATATAGCATGTTACACTTCAACTTGATGATCTCTTCGCCCCCAAAAAAACCAAACCTAACAAAAAATCTCCCGCGACGTTTGGGGCGCGTTCCCAGGTGCCCCCCCAGGTGCCCCTCGTGCCGCGGCCGCCAGGTCGCTTGGCGAAGCCGTTGGCGAAGCTGACGGACTTCGGGCTGTGCCGTTTCGGTACCGAAGCCATCGGCGGGGAATGGCCGGGAACGCCCAGGGGTCGCCCGGTGGCTGGGGTGTGCCGTGGGATGGAAGATGGGGATGGCTGGGGGGGTGCCCTGGGTGGTGGCCTGGATGGTTTTTTTTGGGGAGATGGGAGTTGGATTTCTCCAGTGAATGATGATTTATTATCAAACGGTGACCATTCATCAGCCAAATAACCATTGACAATGAGTATCTCACTACATAAGAAGAACAGTCGACCGAGCATGTACCAAAGCCAACTGACTCTCATCAACAACCAACATCAACATCAACCCACCTTAATCTCAAGCAATCTCAACCAAGACCAACATCAACCAACCTTAACAAACCAAAACCAGCTTGAACCTTCACCAACCTCACCCCTCCCATGGCTCGCCAGCCTTCCCTCAACCTTTCGCCAGGACCTTTGGTGCACCTCCCGGAACGCCGGCCTACATCGCCCCAGAGGCGCCCCTTCGGTGCTGAGGGGTACCCAGGGCCAGGCTTTTGAAGGGCCTTTCAAGGGAGGCCAGGAGCGGCCCCCAGGAGGCTTCGTTCACCAAATTCGAGCTCTTCAGATATTCTTGGATGGTTAAGGGGTACCATTCAAGGACAAGCCGAGCCATATCTTATCATGTTTGTTGATTTTTGGGTATACCAATGGTTTGTAGATTATCATTGATTATCACAAGGTGATAATAGCTTATAATTGACAATTGTTGATATGATTATTAATGGTTCATATTGCTTCATAATCATTGGTGATGCGATTATCAACGATGGCTTTAAGCAGGAAGTATCACAGTTTTTATTCACTTCTTGCGGTTTGTGGTGTATGGTGGAGCCAGCAACCCAGAATCAGTCAGAAATGGTTACGTTGGCAAGCCACCAGCACATTTTTTCTTCGTGGTCTGACCAAGAGGGTGGGAACGTAACCGGTACAAGAAAGGTAGCTTTCTACGATTGGTGGTAAATGCTACAAGAAAGGAGCTTGGAGCAGAAGTACTCATGCTTTCTTTGGGAGAGTGCTTTCTAGACACCCCGGAATTTAGAAGCTAAATCTGTTTGCTTACCTAACTGCTCTTTTATATGCTTGTTCTATCACTGGGGCTGTGTTTGTTTTCCTTTGTGTTCGTTGTTTGGTTGCTGTTGTTGCATCCATCCCCATGATTGTCATGGCGACAGCACATTCAGCACATGCTTCATGACCTGTGAGCAGTGAGTTTGCTTGTACCTGACGCTGCAGCCTGACGCTTGAGAATCAATACCAACCATCATGAACCAGGTGGGTGCAAAGTGGGACCCGCCAGTCAGTTAACTTAGGTTTGAAACTAGGGTGATTGCCAGCTATTGTAGATAATGACTATAATTAAATTGCTTTTTAACCCACTTATAGCTCTGGCGGTACGAGGTTCTTTGACCAACCAAGGGCCACAAGTGCATAAGAAACCGGCACGGATGCGTTTATGTCGTCAAGAAATCTTAGAATCACCCACGAAGTGGACAATTCACCATAGGAAGCAGACCAAAAGGGCTGTCGGCCAGAAGCCGCTGTACGTTGCTGTTCGATAGCCATCATACATGTATCCGTGCAGGACGTGATTGGTATACAGTTGTATCTTGTATGTACGCAGCTTTAACAACTTTCAGGGTCCGAAACTGATACATCATTCCATAGGAAGGCCACAACAGCACGTTCCTCAAGTCTCTACCGCCAATGTAGCTGTGCCTTTACATCATGAGGCTAGATAAGCCAGGTCTACCGCAGGATCATTCACTATGACCAGCAGTCAACCAGCAGTTCATAACAAACCAGAAGGATCATTCATCCATCAATTATTCTTTTCAATCAAGTATCAATGGACCATCATTAACCGTCCAAAAATAATCTTCAATTCACCATCAATTGACCATCAATTGACCATCAACTGACCATCAATTGACCATCAATGAACCATCATTTGACCATCAATAAACCATCGATTAAGCTCGTCAAGTAGACATCAACTAACCATCCCTGACCACCCATTGGTTAATTAACCATAGGTTCAACCACCGCCTGTTGGTTGATTAAACCTCAGTACCAAACACCACTATGATTAACAAACGATTAACCATCAACTATTGTGGTGAAAACAAACGGATCATCATCCCCCCCCAAAAAGTTTCACCGCCCAGGTCATTCGCGGCCAGGACTATGGCAAGGCTGCGGATTTGTTCCCTGGTGAAATGTGCGGATCCAGTGTGAACTATCATCAACCGCCAGAGGTAGGGATCACTAATCTGGACCATGGCTGGTTGGTGGTTTATTTTTCAAATCTTCCCTAGTAATTTTTAAACATTTTATATTTTCCCAAGTGTTCAATTGTTATTAAATGGTTGGTTGACTCATGTTTTTCATGACGGGGTGGTGAGCACCACCAACCGGATGAAGATAGCCACCATCGACTCGCTGTGTGTTGAAAAGGAGCTGTCAGCCTGAGTAGTTTCATCCATCACTATTGACCATTATGAATCGATAGTGATCAACTAACCCTAAAATGAATGGTTAACTAACCCTATAGAAATCATTTCCAAATAGATGATTTCCATATAATGGATCATTAACTAAAATGGTGGCAAGCCAGCTGGAGTGGTTAACTAACCCTATAGAAATCATCCAACCAATAACCATTATAGTGACAATTATCCCCAAAATGAGTGGTTAACTAACCCGATAGAAACGGTTTGTGGTTGATATGTTGATATTATCAGACTCATTCATTGATTATTTGTTCCCAACCCTATAGAAATCATCGTTAACAAGTGTTTTTATCATTTATCATCAATGGACTATCGACCATCCATTGTTCATGAATAGATCATCAATTCATCATGAATTGATATTATAGTATCAATTGATGTTATCAATTGATGTTAATTAGCAGCTTCTCACCATCAATTAGCCATCACTTAAATATCGATTAAGCATCAGCAGCCATCAAATAGTGTTAACTCAAGTGATTTCATTTAGCAGAATCAACCATTCTGAAGCAGTTCTTATCCACTCACTAGCAGCTTGTTGGTAAATAACCAGTCACTCACCATCAATCACCGCTAACACGATGAACGAACACTAGCTGGCATTTACTACCATTACTAGTAAATAGTGAACCGCTGCTCACTACTCACGATCAACTAACAGTACTAGTTAGTAGTAACTAACTACTGCTATCATTTATACTCACCATTTGTCAACACTAGCTACCATGAAACCATTTACCAACCATTAACCATTATACATTATTAGTGGCATTTACCACAGAATAAGCTACCATGTACTAATTTACGGCTACCATGCACTAACCATCAACCACCATATAACCATCATCAACACATTACTAGCAGCATTTACCAGTATATAAACAAGTTCATTAGATACCATGTACTGCTACCATTTACCAACCTTTTTCCACCACGTACCCATTTGATGGTTTCTCAAGTCATAGGGGTACCCCCAAATCTTCCCACTAACCATCTATGGTAATAAACCATCCGTTTTTAGTGTTCCCTATGACTTGAGAAACCACCATTTACTGCTACCATTTCCTCACCTTAGCAGCTCCTCACCGCGTTACTTCGCGCAACGCGTTGCTCGTCGCTGAGGTATTCCTTTGGCGCAGTGATCTGGGTCGTCCTGGCAGGTGGCATTAAGGTGGGGGCGCCGCCAGGCATAGAAAACACCGCTGGACCATGAATGGCTACGGTTGATCATGGTGGTTTATTATGGGTTGATCAATGTTTTTTCGACATTTTCCAATATTCAATATTTTTTCAAATATCATGGGTTGATCATTGGTTGAACATTAGATGGTGGCTGATATTTTCCACAGTCTTTTTTGTTGGTGGTTCGCACTGGCGAAGGGTGGTTGATGATGGGTTAAGGACGCATTGATGATTCGGATTGATGTGCTTCAGAGTCAGGAAGTGATTGATGGTTTGCCGCCAAGGGTGGGCATGTGATAGATCGAAACGGGGTCTATGAGCTGATGACTGTTAACCCTTATCATCATCCACTGCAGTTGACAATACAGCCAACAATGGCGGTACATTGGGGTTTCTCAAAATAGGGAACCCCAAGAATGGTGGTTTTTTGGGCAATTAATGTTGGATGATTTGGGGGGTCCCCGTTTTGAGAAACGACCAGACATGGTTGATTAGATTCTATCAACATGTCTACAATGCCCATAGTAATGCTAGTCATGGCTATAGCAATGCAAAACTTGGAGCTTCGTCCCAATTTCTAGCAATATCGCTTCTCCACTACTACCAGTCGGTCATATCCAATCATTGCGATCCAATTTGGCAATTTCGGTGGACAACGCAGATATTGCCACGGACAATTCTGGTTATTGCTGTTGCTGCGGGCTGTTGTCCTTGGTGGTTTGTTGTTGTGGCTGGTGGGGTGTTGGTGAAATCATTGGTATTTGGGAATCTTTGGCAGTAAACTGTCTGAATTCATTCAGGATTCGGGATGATTTGTTGAAACCGCATACTCTTATTTGAGACTGGGTCACTGGCAACAGATTTCCAAGGCATTTCCAACTAGCCCAGCTGCAATGCGCTGTTCTTATGGGGCAAACCTTCCAGTTTATCAAGTGGGGGGAGCGTAACAGCTTACGTAGGACGTAGGTTTGAACATTCCCGATACTAGAGCATTGTTTCGTCCCAACGTTTTCAAAATGACCGGTGAAACAAAAATGGTTGATGGTTTAATTTCGTAATGATTTGATTCATACTTCCTCGATACTGGGTTTGAATAGTGAATAAACGGCTACATAAGGTGATAACACTTACTAAATCACCACTCGTTTTTTGCATGTCAGTAGTCATGCTAAACTGCAGTTGGGTTTCCTAGTCAAACTACCATTTTTGTTTGCTAGAAAATTGCCATCTTATTTGTCGGTTACTCCCAAACTGGGGATCCAAGAAGTATCTATAAAGATATGTCTTGAACTTGCAGATGTAAGCAACAAACAGCACGAAATCAAGGTTTATATAACTGCTTGATGGTTTCACACATTTTCCATTTTCCCAAATGTATTAATTATGTAATACCAAATGGTTGGTTGGTTGACTTGTGCATATTTTTCATGACAGGGTGGCTCAACCTTTGACCAGATATCTATGTATGTAATTTTTTGTATGCTTAAATTCAACCAGGACATGTTTATGGGTAGCTCGTCCATGGCTATGTCTCCAACCGATCTGTTCCTCAGGTGAACGGTCGAACCAAAGTAGAACCTCCTTGTGCTGCAATGGTTTCTTGGACTGCGCAGTGTGTAGGGTTTCATTGGCTGGCTGGTATGATAAGTCATTTACCCTCTGGTAAACTAACCTGGCAATGGAAAATCCTCCATTTTTTGGGGTTTATCCATAAAATATGGTGATTTTCCATTGCTATGTTAGTTTACCAGAGGGTATAATAAGAAGCCATCCATTCTTGGGGTACCCTATTTTGAGAAGCCACCAAGGTAGCGCTGATGGACACCCACAATTCTGGGATCGGTCAACCATGCAGTTGTTGATAATGGCAGGTCATTGGGTAGGAAATTCCGACCATGCAGCTATTGACACGAAATGTTGGCGAACCAAGCATGTTGATTCAGGTCATGAAGACAAAAATAGGTCAAAACTTCCTCTCAGTTCGGCAAATCATCCACAGTCCAGTATTTTCCATCTCAATGTGTGTAACAGTTGATGTCGTTCACCAGTATTCACCAGCAACAACCAAACAGATTGGTTACCTACCTGGTTCGTTACACCTAGGTTCGTGACCCATATTTGCTAATGGCACTGACGTGGGTGGTCTGACGTGGGTAGTCCAGGACTAAACATGAGCCAATGATTGGATGACCTATATGAAGCCAAAGAAGATGCAAGTCATGTTTCTTGTCCTCCACTGTCTGTTAGTTGGTGAGCGATTTGGAGGCCTTCGGGGTATCCCGCTAAACCCTTTGAATGGGGGAGCAAACGAGCCAGCAGGAGTGTTCCAATCGGAAGGTAGTCTATTCTGTTAGGCGTTTCGCGTTTCTTGGGACAATGGTGGTCCAGACACGGTGCGGCCA
Source organism: Symbiodinium kawagutii (assembly GCA_009767595.1). Classification (NCBI taxonomy): domain Eukaryota; class Dinophyceae; order Suessiales; family Symbiodiniaceae; genus Symbiodinium; species Symbiodinium kawagutii. The sequence continues at coordinate 154,752 of VSDK01010247.1, read as the reverse complement.
CAACCAATCACCAGGGGAGCGCTGGACGGTGAGATGATATGGCGAGCTGGTCACAACCAACTAAACCTAAAAATGGATGAATGAAATTCCAGCAAGGACAGGTTTAGTACTTCTTATGGGATACTACGTTTGGTTTATCAGCACTCACAGCTAACATAGTGTGTATTTCCCACATGATGTTGCCTAAATGTTTGTATTCCACTCCTACTGATCAAAAAAGACCATATCTTGGAAGCCATATTTGCCTTGTGAGCATGGACCCACGAGGATTTGATATGAATGCTTCTCAAAATAGAGAGCCCCCCAGATATCCAGTTTTTTGGCCATCTATAGTCATAAACCATCCATAACTTTGGGGTCCCTGACTTTGAGAAACAAGTAGTTTTTTCACCATCAGTTTGTTGGTGACTACCCCCTGTTATCAACTATGATTGACCATTGCCAACCATTATAATTCTCATATACACAGCGTTTTCTAGATTTTTAGCTCGCCACAAGGTGACTGAATCTCTGCCATCCCGACAGTGACACCTCCAATCCAACCCCGAGGCACACAAGTGGGACTACTCAGCGTTGGCTTTGAACCACCAGCTGTGCCTCAGCGAAACGGTGGAGGGACACATAGGGCCGCTAGGGAGCGGAGCAAGCTAGGGAGATCAACAAGAAGTTGATGGGGATATGTGGTTAAACAGCTCCTATGGTTGATAATGGTGATGATAGTGATTAATAAAACTAATCACCATATGGCATCCTGCCTAAAATGCTTATCAACAGTTTTAAATAAAGTGGCTATTTCAAATCTGGCTTTGATACATTTTAGTATTCGCTTAAAGGCGGAGTCCTGTACATATGCAGTGAATCTGAAGTTCTGCAAGGCAGCGCTAGCTTTGCGCTAGATTGGCGGTAGATATTTCAACATTTGGTGTTTTGGCAGTATCTTGGTTGAATTGTTTGCTTCACTCACCATGGCCATTTGTCTTGATTTCCATTTTCCACCCTTCGCGCAACATGTCCTCGTCCCAACGACTCCAAGCCGTGTCCAAGCTTGCAGTCATTACACATTTCCAGGTTTTCGAGGCTCTGGCGGGAGATCCGCGCTAGTTCCGCGCTAGATAAAATGCTCAGAGGCAATGGATTTACCAAAACCAAAACAAATGCATGGTTTAACAAGTAAATTAGCGGTTCCAGCTGTTAAAAATACGAGTTCCAGCAACCAAAAAACATTCGCGTTAGTGACCCTGTCAGGTTTTGAGCACACAGAAGATAAAAGCATAGATTTTGCAAGTGTCGCCTTTACTTTGAAAGGCGGAGTCCTGTTATTTACAGGGAATTGAGTTCAAACGACCGTTTCTGGGTGATTACATTTTGGCAAAACCCCATATATGGGGGTAGATAATGGGTAAGAATGGGGATTCATAGGGGATAATCACTGACGAGAATGGTGTACCAACTACTGTGGTTTCTCAAAATAGGGGACCCCCAAAATGGTTGGTTTATCAGTGGAAGTGATTAATTAAAATTGAAATTGAATGAAGGATATACTTAATGTCATGATCTGCGATCACTAATTGGAACCTTACCTGAATGTGCAATATTATTAGAACCATTTGGTGAACATGCAAGGTGAATAAAAATATATCATTCATAATTCAATAGAATATTTGCCATCGGCTCACGTTGGTTTACATATGTTAGCATGCTGAACACTGCCATGTTTCGAATCATCAAGCCAACCATCATCAAAACACACCATAACTGATCCATTCATGTTACATCATGTTACATTCAAACTGATACATCTTTTCTTCCACTATGCCTGAGTCTCTCGACGCCAGATTTCTGGCAACCCCCCAAAACTTGATACATCAGTCATAACTCATAGATTCCCATGTTTTCATCATGCCATCTTCCACGCCATGCCACGCCATGCCACGCCACGCCATGCCATCTACCATGCCACGACACGCCATGCCATGCAGCCGCGCCACCACCGCTCCCAGGATTGCCAACTGCATCGCCAGACCTTCGGAGAACGGCGCCAAGGCCCTGCCATCCAAGGACGCCGAGGCCCACGGGGGACGGCGAGGAAGAGGGGTCCAAATGCATGGAAGTCGTGGAGCGAGGAGGGATTTTTTGGATGTTTTTGGCTGAGTCCAACTCGCCAACGGTGATGTCTCCACTTGAAAGGCAGCTGTTCGATAGGAATCTTTATTCTGGGTGCCCTAGTCATACGTGACTGATCCTCAGCTATTGTACATCAAGCTAGTTTCTTCATTACCCCCAAAGGTCGCAAGTATCATATCACAATGGTCTTATAATTAGTTCCAGTTGCTCAATCCAATCACAAGCTACGTATATGGCGGCTTCTCAAAATGGGAGCACTCCAAAATGGTGGGTTTATACTAGAAATGGTTGATAATGGATGATAACTATGGGTCCCTCTATGACTTGAGAAAAGGTATCTACTCATGCCTAGCACAACTACCCAACGGTCAGGCCCCCCGTGGTCAGCCTCAGCCAGGACTTGGTGTTGAGCTTGATCAAAGAGGAGGTGCCATGATCGGCTTCGAGCCCTGGGAAATGGCGATCCCATGAAGTTCGGCAGCATTTTCACTCGGTAAACCCACGAGGTCTATGGGATCCCCAGAGGGTAAGTAGACTATGGTAAGCTTAGTAGATCCTAAACCAAGCGAGTTCTATGGTGGATTGGCTGCTTCCAAGCTATTTGAGTGACAGTAGACTCAACCATGGTCGATTTTTTTTTCGGCTATCTATGTTTGGCATTTTGGCTGATTGACCATGATTGAACCGTTCTTATCGCTTCTAAGTCATTCGGAACTTCTAGTCATAATCCATTACACAAAAAGAAATCAGGGAAGCTACAACTCACGATTTGTGATTCTGGACTTTGAATCTGCTTCACGGGACTTGCTGTGTCGACATTTTCTTTCCCTCAGTAGTTACTCCAGGGACGTAGGAGCTGGAGCTTGAATCATCCACATCATTCGTTTGTGTTGTTTTTTGGCTTTTCGGCCATCATGAACCATCATGAACCATCATTCTCCACCATCAAGCATCATTAGCGATCATGAATCACCATCATTTCCCAACCATTAACCACCATTTGCCATCATGAATCCCCATCATTAACCATGTTGGATCATGTTTAACCACCATTAACCACCATCATCACTCACCATTCACCAACCCAACCATCTACTGCTGATCCGTCAGCGTCAGGCGCAGCAGCGGCCATCGCTGGAAGAGCTTCGGAGGCGGACCGGTGTTGAGTCGAACAGCAGAAGTGGTGGAAAACTTTGCGAATAATATTTGTAATAATTAATCATAATAATTATTAGTATCTATGACCAATTATCAACATTAAACTACTATTACTATTAATTAGTATCTATTTGTAATAGTAGTGTTTAATGTTGATAATTGGTGTATAATAATCACTATTAGTATCTATTCGTTAACCACTATTTGTTCGTTGGTTGAGAATGGTCAGTAATGGTTAACTAATAGATACTAATAGTGGTTATAAATGATAAATGGTGTTTAATGTTGGTTGAGAATGGTTAATGGGTAAAAATGGTTAGTAATAGTTAAGTGCTTTTTTTTCAGTTGATAATGAAAAATGTTAGTTTTCCCAGTTAACAATGGTTCATTATGGTTAACAAGTTTTCACAATGATTATGAAATGTTTACCAAAGATTACCAAATTCACCAGGTGATTGATAATGGTCAATTATGGTTAACTGGTGAATTTGTTAGTTGGTTGATAGTGGTTAATGGTTAGCAATGGTTCGTATTAGTGAAGTTGAATTAGACTACCAACATTAATAATGATTATGGTTCTAATGAATAATAGTTACTTATTTTTGTTATCACCATTTTCAAATGATTTGTTTGTTGGTTGGTAGTGGTTAATAGTTCATAATGGTTAGTAATAATTAATTGAGTTTGTGAATTCAATCTGTGAACTAGTGAATAATGGTTGGTAATAATGATTCGTTCAATAATAGCTGTTGATAGTTAAGAATAGTGTATTACTAATGATGAGATAATTCATAATAGCTGTTAAGAATGATTAGTACTGCTGAGTAACGGTCTAAGAAACAGTGGTTTGCTAATGATAATTAGTTATCAATTAAAGTTGGTGAGTAATTGTTGATGATTTATTACTGACAAATAAATTGGTTAATTGTCAAACATCTTTTGGTTATTATTATTGTTATTATTATTAACAATTTGTTAGTCTTGAGTTGGTTCATGATTTATTCTTAACAAAAAAGTCGTTCATTATGGTTAATCAGGGTTACTGCTTGATGAATAGAATTCAAAATAAATGTGTAGTGGTTAATGAAAAGTAATTAGTGTGGTGATAATGGCTGAATAAGTTGATTTATGATTGATAATTAATGCGTAAAGATGATTGATCAAGGGTTGTTTCTGATGGAGTTTATTGTGATTCACAATACTTAATGCTAGGCAGAATATGCCGCAGGCAGAATGAACCGACAAGAACTGGTGGATGGTCGGCTCATGATGGCAAAGATGTCTGATCCTGGCAAATGGTAAATGGTTCATACTTGACAAGGGTTAGAGCAGGCTGTGATTGAAGCTAGATAAACGATAAGTAATTGTCGATCATGGATGTTGACTTATAAACAATGGATAGAGTAGTGGTGAGCAACAGTTTATAGGGACCCAAGCCGATTGATAGTAGGAACACAGGATCCAGAAAGGAAGACTGGCGCGTGGTGGGGCTAGCAATGGCGAATCGAACGTGATAAGATTTGTATAGGTTTGTCGAAGTGGGACAACCGCAGTTTCAATGGTAGAAACCAGCTGGTTACCAACTATTTCATGGTAACTGGAAGCATAGGGTGACTAGGCTCAGAAATCTGAGCAAACATGAAATAGTTGGTAACCAGCTGGTTTCTACCATTGAAACCGCGGTTAGTTACCTCCTATGATGGCACCTGGAAGCATAGGATCAATCATCATCGACCATCACTCCACGAACCATCAGCAATGGCATCGATCAGCTGGTCGAGTCATCAGCTGAACTCAGTTTGCTCACAGCTGAGCCAAGGCAACGTTGAACATGAATCGTTGGCCTTGGACCATCACGAAGCACTTTCAAACACAGTTGGTATCATCATGGTCCTCATCATTGATCATCATCAACCATCTTTGAGCGTCACATTGACCATCGTTAAGCAGCATTAACGGTCATCAACCATCATGAGCCATCAACATTAACCATCAGTAAGCATCTTTCCACTGTTGAAGGTACATTGTCCACATCATGAATCACCACCAAGATCCCAATGATTTTTATAACGTAAAGATCTCCATGACCATCACTTCTAGCACTATCCATCATTTTCAGAAAATGATTAACCATGATCAAGCAATATTTTCATCACGATCCTCAGCCATTATTAACCGCAATTAGCCATTATCAACGGTGATCAAACATGATTAACTATCACCAACCATCACCAACCATTACAAACCATCATTCACCATCACCAACTATCTTTCACGGTCCATCATTCACCATCATTGACCATCATCTTCATCAACCATCACCATCCATGATTCACCACCATTTCCCAACCATTTCCCAACCATTTCCCAACCATTCACCACCATTAACCATCAACACATCACCATCCACAACGTCAACGCTACGCCCTGCCCCGTACGCCTCCTGAAGCTTCAGGCACGGTTGCTTGCGGCACCTGAAGCTGCCGCGGGTGGGCGCCTCCAGCAAAGAGGCCGGCACGGCGGCGCCAGCACAACACAGGTGGTAAGGACCATGGGTCAAACTGACATTAACCATATGATAATCCAGTTATTAATATAGGATCAGAATATTACTCGCCATATTGCCAACAATTATTATACTGGACATTACTGACATTAACCAGTCATTGTGGTAGTCCTGTGATCCTTATACTGGATATTCTGATGGGTAACATTATGCCAACAAGTAGCATATCAAAGCAGTAACGTATTCAAGAATGGGGATCATGGGTTCTGAAATGGTCGTGAATGATGGTGATTCATGGTGGTGAATGGTAAATGGTGGTGAATGATGGTGATTCATGGTGTTGAATGGTTGGTAAATGGTAAATGGTGGTTCATGATTGCTGATGGTGGTGATTCGTGATGGTTAATGGTGGTCAATGGTGAATATTGGTGGTGAATGCTCACACTTATGGTTTAGGAATGGTGGCTTTTGATGCTTAGGAGTGGTTAATGGTAGTTCATAGTGATTATTATTGGTCAAACATGCTTCACAATAGGTGGTCACGATATCCGTGAATTGTGCATGACCTCAGGCGACCCAGCAGCTTTGATTGCGAAGATGGGATCATACTGAACGATGATATATAGATGGATGATTGAACTAGCCTTGGCTGGTTCACAGCCTTGGCATCTCTTCACCGTTAAACGTGACTCCGCAAGTGGCACAACGGTTACGGTCATGCCTGGGTGGCTTTCCCACACGTGGCCGGCGCAGGTGGATGCGTGGCTGGCCTTGTTGGCGCAAAAGGGCTGCCTGTGACTGGGCAGCGATTCTTGTGATGTGGTTGATGTGGTTAGATATATAGTTTCTTGTTTTTCCAGGGTTTTAATATGTTTTGATTATCATTTATTGATGTGGTTGATGTGGTTAAATGGACAGCAATTCCTTTTTTTGCTGGGTTTTAATGATCATCCATGATGATTGAGGCTCCCACCAAAGGGTATCCCTTGAATGGTTCATAATCCTGTAACGTAGACAGTTGGTGGTTTCTCAAAATAGGGGACCCCAAATCATCTAATATTTTGCATTTACAGCAGTAAACCAACCACGACTTTGGGGGTTCCCCATGGCTTGAGAAACCACCAGTTGGATATATCTGAAACAGTGGGATTTTCCATGGCTCAACATCTCCCGTGTCAGCCCTGGATTTCTCGACAAATCGGTTAGGAAATGTTGGTAGATACCCTAAGATATGTTTAGAAACGGTGTACATAATAACCTTAGTAGTTGTGAATTATAAGTGTGAGTTATTGTTATGGTTGTTTCGAAATGTTAGTAATGTTGGTCATTGTTACAACCTTACTAGATGTTTTCTATTGTTGATAATTGGTACCCTGAGGTATGTTTAGACCCTAACAGTTCAGTAATCTTACTAACCAGTGGTATTCCTGTATGATCCCACATGATTGGAACGTTTTCGGTTAGTGTTGGTATCTAGCTGATGTTGTCGGTCTTGCTCATATTTTGAGTTGATATGTTTTTTGATTTGTCTATCATCAGGCCATGCACACGCATCTTGATGGTATGTTTCACTTTCAATGGAACGGTGGATGGAATGACAAACCAACCAATCAAACTAGTTCTTGGTTCTGATTGTTCCGGTTGGTTGGTGTCGTCGTCAACCACCAACACCAGCTGCTGTTGTTGGTTGTTGTTTGATGATTCATGGTTCCTACAGATATATGCTGTTGATAGACATAGTCCTTACTGAAGTTACAGATATATGCGTGTTATATACTTTATTGTTCCTACGGATGTATGCTATTCCTGTTAGCTGTTGATCAAATGTTGATTGTTACTAACCATAATTTCCATTATTCCTTACTAAAAAATATCAGTGCCTGCTATCATTTATGCTGTTCATAAACATAGTGCTTACTATCCTATTCACCAAATCATGGGAATAATTGAAGCCAAATTTATATTCACTATCATATTGACTACCCTTCACAAACATATGGCTGTGGGTCAGTTCACCCTGTAACGCTGGTTCCCCCATCACACTAATATTTGATGGTTTGTTGGTAGACCCTCCATGAAAGTTGGTTGCTTGAAGCCTTGATCCAACTGGCCATAGCTGTGCAATCCATGAACAGACCTGTTCATTAACCATGATGAACCAACCCCCAAACCCACCCCTCACCCCTGAACCAACCCACCAAATGCTAAATGAACAGATCATTAAGCAGCTAAGATCTATGATGAAGCCGTGGTCGGGTCGCAACGGCACGGCGCCGCTGCACCCAGGTCCTGTGGAGGCTCCGGCTGCGGCTTATGCCGTCTGGAAGCTGACGAAGCTGCTGAGCGGCTTGGTGGGTGACGCGGCGCCGGACAGGTGGGTGGGTTGGTGAAGCGGATGAAGCTAAGGGAAACCCAACGGTTATAGTTGGTTTGTTATCATATGAACCAACAGCAATGGTTAACTATATAGCTGTTTAGTGGTTACTGATAGGGGATGATAACCAACAATAAGAGGGGATATACCAACTATAAGGCTATGGGTCAATATTTATCAACCAACTTTCATGGGGGATTTCCACCAACAATTTCATAGGGAAAACAATGGTTAATAGTGGGGGAACCAGGGGTACAGGGTGTTGACCCATAGCCATAGTTGGTTTATTATCATAAATGGAAGCTACTGGGGATGAAGGTCGGAGGGAATCTGATTGGTTTCTGAATTTAGATGGCGAATATGGAGGATGATCACTGGGGGTGATAATGATCACTGGTTGCTGAATGTGGGAGGGTTAGGGCTGACTGATCATCAATGATTATGAGGAGAGCAACCATCAGCAGCCTAGTTGGATTGGGTCCACTGGTTGGTGAATAGCAACCATCAGGTCCACCTCCCATCAGCAGAAGCCTGGGGCGATGTTCGCCCAGCGCTGGGTGATTACCCTCTGAGAGTCCCTAACCTGAAAGCTGAGATCGCATCAGTTGCGCACTTTTAGCAGGTCAGTCACTGGAGCCGGCCTTTTTTCGGGTGCTTCTCCGCCTTCGTCTTCGAATCCCTGTTGCAAGCGCAGATGGCTTTTGCCCTTTATGCGACGGGATCGCAGACCAGTATGGAGATCATGCACGGGCCTGCCCCTGCGGTGGCGACCGGACAAAACGCCACAACCGTTTGCGGTCCGTTGTTGCAGCCCGGGCCACGGCTGCCGGCTTAAGCCCTGAGGTGGAGAAGACTGGCTTACTTCCGGAACGGCCTGAGGAGTTGGGGGCAAGTGAGTGTGGTCGCGCTGGTACTTCTCAACGGCATGCGCACTAGCGGCATGCGCAGCTCTGTGCTTTCCAAATCAGCGGCGGATGGGGGCTCGGCAGTTTCCTGTTATGAGCACCGGAAGCGTGCGCACCACAACAGGGAACAACTCTGTTCTGGCCAGGGCCTACAGTTTGTCCCACTGGTGGCGGAAGCTTGTGGAGGCGGGTGGGGCATGACTGCCTTGGCAACCTGGCGCAAACTCGGGGCCCTTCATGCCGCTCGCATTGGATTGTCTGCGGGCGAAGGGGTGGACCAGCTCTTGCAAGCTTTGTCGGTCGCCCTCCAGCGAGAAAACGCTCGCGTCGTTCTACGCCGACTTCCTGTAGCTGATGGTGCTGGCAACAAGCTTAGCAGACCCCTAAGTTGGCCTTCTTCCTGCCCTGAATGAGTGACTTGGCTTATCTATGTACAGGTGCAGTTTTTTCCATGTGCCTGGCTTCGATGCCCAGGGCATCTTTTCTGCGGGGCCCGGCGAGGTGCCTACGTGTTTGTTGTGTTCTGTGTTGTTTTTGTTGCTTCTCCCCTTGTCAGAAGCCCTCTCCGCCGGCCCCATTTCATTTTTCCCCAAGTAGTTTTTTCCTTGCTTGGCCTGCTGCGCTTTTTGGGCCAGCTTTTGGCCGGGCTTAGTTTTCCTGGCATCTTTCACGGCCTGGCCAGCAGCGCTATGGCCGGTTTTCTTTTTCGCATTCAAGGGAATGCAGTGCTGGTCAAAGACCAAGTCACTATAAATGTTGGATTTTTCACTTCAAATTTTTGCTTGAGAGAAATTTTAAGTGGAGTCAACCCCTAGAACCTAGTCCTTGTACACAGACGAGTGGAGTTCATGATCATCCGTGGTCATCCCGTGCTCGTGGATTCCAATGGCGAGCAACTCCGTTGTGTCATGCGGTACTTTCACAAGCATGATGTATGCTTGGCTGCTCATCCTGGCCACTGTACCCAACAATAACAGGTCATTATAGGGGCTAATGCCCAACGCTGGATACTTGGATGATCCTCACATTGCGTAAGTGGTTAGTAACCATGGTTACAGCCTATTATTTATCAATGGTATGACCCATTTATGGTAGTTGCAGTGCCTTGGTTACGAACCACTTAGATGATCATCCAAGTGACAATTCCCGTGGCTACCAAGCATTGCTTATAACCATGGCTACGTTCACCACTTCCTACTTAATACCCATTGTAACCTTATAAGGTAGCTGAACCAACCCCGAACTAACCATGGCTACGTTTACCAGTTCCTCACTTTTACTTCGATAATGATCTAAGTTACTAACCATGGTTACGTTCAGCATTGCCTATAACCCTTGCCTACAATCCCCATGGCTACCAATCATTGCTTACAAGCCTGGGTACCCAGTCACTAATCTCATTACTATATTAGTCACTCACCACAAGCCATTGATCACAGCTTACCACTTCCCAACTAACCACTCACTATGTCTTGCCATTCGAATTTCCGAGGTTAGTTACTAACCATGAGTAGGTATCCTGGTCAGTTAAAAAACGCTATAACTCATGGTAACGTTCAGCACTTACCAACTTACCACGGCTACCACTTCCCAGCCATGGATCATCCAGCCACTCTGAGGCCTGCTGAGGCCAGCGAGGCCGTTTCACCCCTCAGAGGCAGCGGCGGGGCACAGCCGCTGGGCAAAGCTACGCCATGGTGATGTGATGGCGAACGGTGAGGGTTAATGATGTGGTTAATGGTGGTTTAATGATGGTTTACTATAGTGTTTATATGGTTAATATGGTTTATATGAGGGTCGAACACTATATAGTGTTTAATGCTGGTTAAACTATGCCTGCTATGGCTAGGATGTTTGATAATGGTTAATGATATGGTTAATGGTGGTTTAATGATGGTTTAATCATGGTCGATTGAGATTAACTGATGGTCATATTGCGGCTGATCGAGGTTATTTTATGTTTACTTGATGGTTGATTGATGGTTTGGGAGTGTTTATTCGATGATTAGTAATGGTTCATGTGCTTACTGTAGTACTGGCTGATCATGGTTTATGATTTCTTGATGGTTAATGACGGATATGAATTTGTGAATAATGTCTAACATTAGATCTATTGATTGTAAAGCCTTCATAGCTGCTAATGATTCGTAACGGTTCAACCAACGACACGACAAACAATTCATGACTGCCAACTAGTTATGTCTGGACAATGGCCAGTAATGGTTCATATGGTGGTTTCTTGAAATGGGGTACCCCCAAATGATCCAACATTCATCTGAAAGTAATTGACCAAGCATTTTGTGGGGCGCCCCTAGATGTGAGAAACACCGAGCCCACGTCGATAATCAATTGTTTATAGGACCAACAATGGTGGCTAGGAATTGTTGACATTATCGAGTCAAGGGGATGGGTACAAGGGCGAAGCAAGTAGTGTGTTGCGGCGAAACTCACGTGGCGTGGGGGCGGTTGACTGATGGTTAGAACAATGGCAGTGGCGTGACTTGAGGCATGGTCTGAAACAGGTGGTTCTTATGCCCATCCTTCTGATGACAAGTCAGCTTGGTGAACATATTGCTATAGTCGAAACTTCACACCAGATTATTGGTCTTAGCGAATGCTTAAGTTAAGAAGCTGACTAGTGATGATCATTTAATAGCTATATGCTTGATTAAGTTCATTGCCATGATTTTCTTCACCACAAATCATCGAGACTAGTAGTGCACGAAAAATAATGATCGTTGATGATGTTGATGATGTTGATGACGTCGATGATGCGAATGATGCGTATTTAGACATGATGATTGAATGTTGGTTCAGGATGCTTAGACGGTTGCTTTGCAGTCTGGATCTGTTGAGGACAACTACGACCATGGTACTCTTGTCAGTGAACATGCGTGTTAGGGGCAACATGAATGACTGGTGGTGGAAGCTGCTAGCGCAATCAGAAGTCTATATTACTACTATGCAACGCATTGCAGTTGTTGCGTTTGGACTGTTATTGAGGATTATATATAGATTCTGTTGCTGGTTCGTCATGGTCTTTGATTGTAACCACCCTTCGGTACTGACCATCATGAACCACTATAGTTGCCAGGCACTGTATGTTAGTGATTATTGTGAACATATGGTAGTTATAGTGGTTGTAAGGATCCTTACCACTAAAATGGCCATCATTGGCAACCTCATTTTGTTTGTGTTGGTTATTTTGCTTGCATGCTTCTGATTGTTGATTTCTCCTAGCCCAAGCATCAGATTGTTGGTGTTCCTTGATTGTCAAGGCCATCATTGGCAACCTGATTTTGTTAGTGTTGGTTATTTTGCTTGCATGCTTCTGATTGTTGATTTCTCCTAGCCCAAGCATCAGATTGTTGGTGTTCCTTGATTGTCAATCCCATTTCGATCATTGACCATCGTTCATTACCCGCAATGATTCAACACATTTTCAACCGTTATCATCCACATCAATGAACCATCTATGAACATTGAATTAAGCACGGAATATCCATTCCTAACCATGCACCAAATATGAACTAGCCATCATTAATCATTGCAAATCATTCATGAGCTACGTTTTGAACCATCAGCAAATATTGATATTTAGCAAGTTTTTCGTTTCTTGGGCAACACTTTACCAGTAATTGCTTTTAACACTTAGTGCTTACGCAGTTCAACTCCCCCTTCCCCCAAACAGCCGTAGCGTTGAAACATCCGCGACAGGCACTGCCTTAGAGGGAGAAGAATCCCCCAGGTGTGCCGGGAAGAAAGGGTGCGCAAGCATTGATGAACCATTGATGATGAGTGGTGAGATGCTTCATCAAGTGGTTGATGGTTAGTTTATGGTTCATTGATGGTTGATGGTTCATTGATGGTTGATGGTTCATTGATGGTTGATGGTTCATTGCTGGTTGATGGTTCATTGCTGGTTGATGGTTCATTGATGGTTGATGGTTCATTGATGGTTGATGGTTCATTGATGATCGATGGTTAGTTGATGGTTGATGGTTAGTTGATGGTTGATGGTTCATTGATGGTTGATGGTTAGTTGATGGTTGATTGCCAAAGTAATGCTAGTGGTGAGCAGTAGACTCAAGGTCTGGCGTGTTCCATGCCACGGTGACGTTTCATGTCCCAAGATTCCAATGGTCCAACCCCAACGTATCCCATCAACCAACCCAGTGACCTGTGGCTGTTCACCCTTGAGAGTTTCGTTGAGCATTGTTTACCAGCCAAAGACTCAATAAAGCATTGAACTGCTGGGTTTGTGACTGGGATGGTATAACCATATAACCATGGTTTGATTTTGGAGTTCGTAGTGGTTAATAATAGGGGATAACAACCAACAGTAATGGTTAAACAGCTACTAGTTGGCGGTTCCATTCACATTTTGATTATTTGACCTTGCAGCTATTAACAATTGGTTGGTTGACTAACATTTTTCATAGGGGTTGAAACCTCCAACCAGTAGTAGTTAAGCACTGTGGAGGAGTATTGATTAAGCACTATTGACTATTAAGCATTAGTAAGTGCACTTGAGCACTATTCAGCATTTCAAGCACCGTGGGTATTGATCAGCCCTGGCTAAGCATTTAACCATCGCCCAAGATAGGACCTGATACGCGGCATTTTCTCCGCGACTTGGGGCACCACCAGCAGTAATTTGTCAGAACTATTGCGGTGGTAACCTTCATTATCAAGACAAATCAGCTGTTTTCTAATTAAAACGGATGGTTTATCATAGCAAGTTGGATAATGGATAGTGGATAGTCGTGATAAACAGCACGATGAAATTAGCATTTTTTGGTGGGGTATTGGTTACCTTAATTGGGCACATACCCATGTGTTTTCTAATTAGACAGCATGAGTTGAACAAATGCAACTTTTGTTGCAACTTACGGTTGATAGTGGTGATTCAAGACGCTCGTCGGATGGTTTATAATAGCAAGTTCCAGTGGTTAATAGTGTAAGAGTCAATAATGGTCAATCAGGTTTTTAGCATAATTTTGATCATTGTGGTGATTGGTCAATAACCATTGTTATCGGTAATGCTAAACACCTGTTCACACGAGATAAGTGATCATAAGGAAGTACGAACATAGAACAGTGAATAGCACTCAGGGTTAACGCCATCCAATATGGCTATGGGTCAAAACCCCGTACCCCTGCTTCCCCTATCATTAACCATTGTTTTCCCTATGATTTGGTTGGTCACTATAAGCCATTATTGTTGGTTAGTATTGACCCATAGCCATATACTTCGGGTTAACCATCATCCCCATTCCGCCAATGGGGTGGAAGCGACGGTGAACCACTTCTTCATCAACAGTCAATAGCCGTTCAACTGCCAGTGTCCACGGTGCCACACTTAGTGGCCCATGGTAGCACTAGCGACGCGCCGAACGCGTAACGCTGTGCAACTAGTTGTGGTTCACTGCGGTAGTAAGGGATCAATCATGCTCAGCCAGGGCTGATCAGCAGTCATAGTTAGTTAATATGCTTCATTGTGATTTGAAACGGTGAATAATTCTCACACTAGCCGCACTTAATTTCACTGTCTCAGTTCATGGGAAACCATTCCGTCGGAAAGCTGGCTGTTTCGGCACCAAGCTTTATAGCTAGATTTTCATTCCTGGGACTAGTAGATCCATTTCCAGACGGCTATCAACGAATGGCCTTCATATGGTGTGTTTCTCAAACGGAGAAGCGAAGAGGGATGCTTGGTTTATTGCTATCAATGCTTAAGCAGGATGATAACTTGGGGATAGCTAGATCAATAGCTAGATCAATAGCTAGATCAATAGCTAGATCAATAGCTAGATCCATGGTGATCCATGACTAACTTGGGAATTCCCAACCTGACTCGAGGCACATGGGTTGATCCATGGCCCATCCATCCACCGCGGATCTGCGGCAACCGTGGTCGCCAGGGCGTGTAGCGGGCCAGCTCCAGAGCTGGCGGACGTGGACGTCCCAGTGCCTCGGCGAGGTGAAATCGTGGTGGTTCACACGGCGTGGTTCCACTGGGGAGGTGGGGGCAATGGTGGTTGAATGATGGTGATAATGATGGTGAATGATGGTCAAATGATGGTTATACTGATGGCTAAATCATGGGTAGATGTTCATTGTGGTTGAATGATGGGTTGTAAATGACGCTCAACCTATGGCTAAGGGTGGTTTATAACAGTTATACTATGGTTTTTCATGATTAGTGGTGTATAGTGCTGTGTGAGATGTTGGTTCAAGCCATGGAAGCATAGGATTACCATGGTCTATAGTGGTTCATCGTTATAACTGGTTGTCATCAATTAACAAGTATAACAATGGGATATACCAACTATAATGTTTGGTTTATTAGTACACATGGTCAATAAGCTGGATGATAACTGGGGGTCCCCAGGGGGTCCCCAAAGTGACTTGAGAAACACCCATATGGCTATCAATAAAACCTTGTGACTACCGAGACTGCGAACAGAACTTCTCCAGACCTGGTTAAATCCTTGCAGGACTGGACCAGCTTCAAAAGTGCACTGCTAGCCACCCGTCGATCGCCATGTTTCCTGCGTTAAACGCGCTATGCGGTAGAGCACAATGCTGTGAAGGTGGCAAGATGGCGCCGGCCCCTGAGGTCATTCACGCTGAAGTGGAGCCTTCATTCTCTGAACAGCTGGCTCCAGTTGCGGAGGACCACAGCGTTGCAAGCCCTGGCAGCATCATGGTGCAGCCAGCTCGAAACAGCATTCGCTACAACAAGATGACCCGCATGCAACACATGGTGACTGATGAAGAGTTCACGCGAGGCATCTCATTGCATCAAGCACTTCGACACCTGGAGCTGTGGACATCTCCGCAGGAAATCCGACGGAAGAATCAGGCAGCCAAAGTTTGGAAGCTTTCGAGAAAAGTGTCAAGCTTTGATACATTCTTGTCGCACACGTGGCGAACCAGGGGCATTTGGAAAGTCATTGCCTTGATGATGCAAAGTGGTTGGCTCCATGGATTGTTGGGTTGGTCGATTGGACTTGCTGTCATGCTGTGTTTGAGAGGATTGGACATTGTCAGTGACCCATGGAAGAGCATCATGTTTGTTGGTGGCCAAGCAAGGTTGACTCCCTTCAATTTATGGACTGTCATTTTTTCAGAGCTCGCCTTGCTGCTCGGTATATGCCTCTCTCCTTACTTGCCATTCAGAACACATGTATGCTTCTTTGATGCGGCATGCATTCACCAAGGACAACTTGAGATGTTTGAGCGTGGTATTTATGGTATCGGTGGATGCCTGGCTGTTACAAAGGAACTTCGCATCTTGTACACATCAGAATATTTGTCGTCTTTGTGGTGTGTTTTTGAGCTGGTGGGATTTCGCAAAGTGAAACCTCAAGGAAAGCTGAGGCTTTCGCCATTATTCATTGAGCGATCGTCATTGGTGTGTGCCTTTGTCATGTTCTGCTTTGTAATTTCCTATACCGTCGTGATTGCAAACACCGAAACACATGTTCGAGCGAGATACACCACAGTGGGATTTATCATGCTTGCCTTGCCATTATTGATTTTTTCTGTGCACACTATGCGCTTCAATTATCGGGAAAAGAGGCGTTTGATTTTGGATTTGGAGACTTTCAACGTTGACAAGCTCATTTGCACATCTGACTTTGACAGAGATTTTATTCTCAGCGCAATCGAAGGGTGGTATGGCAGCAGAGATAGTTTCAATGCCTTTGTTCAAACTGATCTTCGCGAGGAACTTCTTGGCTTGCTTCCGTCGCCTCACCTTCCTTGTACATATGCAGCCATCATACTTTCGAGTCCAGTTGCCATGGTTTTGGATTTCTGCCTGAGCATGCAGAAAGCTGGCTTTGAGAGTCCGATTCTTCTTCGTGCTTTTATCTTAGCACTTTCCATTCCGTTGTTCTGGTTTTGCTTCAATGCCATTTTCTACCTGAGTGACCGCAGTGCTCAATATGCACAGAACTCACTACTTGACTGGTGCAAGACCCTGGCCGTGTCTGGTGTCATATTTTTGTTCGACCTAATTGGGTTTGCTTGGTGGATACAAGTTTTTCGGTCTGACGAAATTGTTAGCCTTGTTTGCTTTGCAGCCTTTTCCCTGCTGCTTCCATGTTTCATTTTGAACCTTTTCCCACGCTGTCGACGACGCTGCTGCCGACCATAGACGGACGGCACCAATCAATGAGCAACGGTAGCAATAGCTCCTGCATGGCAGCTGGCTCCAGCTGGCAAAACGTCTCACGAGTTTCAATATTTTCCATGTTTCATCCGTCATAGGTAGGCTGCCCTGAATGCATTTGCCGGTTCTAAGAACCTGGTCCTTTGCATGATGCAGCAATTTGCACCCTGAAAATGCTTGGTTTCATGGTGTGCCGAAATCCTAAAATAGTAACTTGGGATAGTTGAAGTGCGACTATTCGTTGTCACAGGGATGCCATATGCCGTTTTTGCAACCCAAGATTTGTGAAGCCTTCGCTACATGTGCCGCGCGGAACCGTGAATAAGTGGTGTATGCATTGGTATATGGTGGTTTCCCAAAATAGGGGTACCCCCAAATCATCCATTTTTAACCATTATTGGTAATAAACCCGCTTTTTTTTTTGGTCCCCCCAATCATCCATTAGTAGTCATTTATAGTAATAAACCAACCATTTTGGGGTACCCCTATTTTGAGAACCCCCCCATATGATGAGTGTTCAGTTGAGTAGATATCAGCTGTTTGGGCATTGTACGTGGTTTCTATGTGCTAATAGATTCATGGAATCTGCACTGCACACGTCTGCAGGCATATTAGGATGCCAGATGTTTCTATGTTTACATACTTACTATATACATATACATTTATATCACACAGAAAACATATACTGTATATATGTACGTGTTAACACCGCAAAAGCTCTCAGGAATGTTTTGTGAACCGATAGCAACAGAAGAACCCGTGGACATCATCCATAACAGCTCATCATGAATCCATCATCAGCTGTCGCTGAAATCCTTAGCAACATCGGCAAGCATCGTAAAATGACAACAAAATCAGTATCGACCATCAATAAACCATCGTCAGACCATCGTGAACCACCATTCTCTACCGTTGACTTTCAAGAAGCCATCATGATACCATGATTCAGACTTTAAAAACCATCATCAACCATTATCAGCGGCGATTGGCTATATTTAGCCATCGATCACTAACCATCATCAGTCATCATTGAGTCATTGAGAATCAGCACTGGTTCTGATTGATTAGCCGAACCAGCCTTGATCAGCCATCAACTAGACTTAATGAACAGTCATGAACTGTCACATTTACCACCACAGACCAAGCATGACCATGCAAGCACAGCGAATTGCTTATAAGCATAATTTTCGATGGTCAATCACGGTTGATGATTAGTCATTGATCATTTTGTTAACAAACCATGAACTGTCATTAAGCATCGAAACCATTGACGCTAACGAAGCATCATGGACCGCACCCTCAATAGTTATCAAGCAGACATTATTTGCCACCATGAACCATCATGACTCATGACCATCAGTGGCCATCATTGAACCTTCAATAACCATCATTAACCACCACTAAAATTATCATGACCCATTTTGCAGCATAAAAGACACCATCAGCCATCATTAAACCGTTGCTCCCTCTTGCGAAACATCATTAAACACTGACACCATCATTAAGCCATCATTAGATCATCATAAACCACCAATCAAATATCATTCACCATCAGCTGACCACAATTAACCACGAGCCAAACATCATCAACCTCCACCCAATCATCACCACGAATCAACCATCATTGATGCCATTATCAAACCACCAACCATTATCAAACCATGGCCATTTACCACCAAGGTGGTACTCGATGACGATGCTAAGGCGTGGACTGCGACGGTTGAATCAATATTCCGTGGTTAATGGTGGTTAATCATAGTAATCAACCAACTACTGGGGGATAATATCCAACAAAAATAGGGAAAACAATGGATAATGATGGGGGACGCAGGAGTACAGGGTTTTGACCCATGGCCATATGGTCTATGTTTGTCTACGGTTAGTGGTTAATTACTGATAGGGGATGATAACCAACAATAATAGGGGATACACCAACTATAAGGCTATGAGTCAATATTTATCAACCAACTAATGGCCGATAACCATCAACAACAATATGGAAAACAATGGATAAAGACGGGGGAAGCAGCGGTACAGGGTTTTGACCCATGGCCTTTTTGCTTGTAGGGACCAACATGACATAAGTGTGTCATCAACGACCATTACCATGCTAATATCATATTACATAATTACTTAAAACATCTTAGAATCAATGTTTCAACCATAAGCCAAACAATAGTCATTTGTCGGGGATATTCAGCGCTCAAGCATGAAGCGTTTATGGGCAAGGATGATGAATAGTCCATTCATGTCTTATCGTGACACTTAAATACACCGAAATAGATTGGCATTACATTTAGAGGGATCGTCCATCGAACGAGAGAACCCTAAATGTTTATTGATCGCCGGACTCTATGATCACGATGTGGTAAAGAAACTGTATTCATCAGCAATCATTTACCATGCAAGCATTCACCATGGTAGTCGGCCAAGATCATCCATGGTACCAATACGAATGACGGTTGTCATTGATCATATTCAGCACAATGAATGAAGCCTTATCAGTCACGGCTGACCCAGCATAATGGTAATTCGTCCAGGACAACCAATCATCGCTAACACATGGCTGTGGGTCAAAACCCCGTACCCCTGGTTCCCCATCATTAACCATTGTTTTCCCTATTGTTACTGGTTATTATCCCCCATTAGTTCCTTTTTGAAAATTGACCTCTAGCCATATAGTTGGTATATATCCCCTACAGTTGTTGGTTATCATCACCTATTATTAACCATTAACCAGCTAGTTCACCATGAAGTTGTTGGTTGGGTAACTGCTTGACCCAGCTCGCCACATGACCAAGCATGGCTCAGGATGCTGGTGATTGGCCTTGGGATGGGGCAGCTAGGGGTTGAGCATGGCATTCGTATCGTCGTGCCTCTGGCGTCGGCCTCGTGCCACAGGGCGGCTTCGATCCTCCGGAGCGGAAGACTTCCGCCAGCAGCGAAACCCCCGACCTCTGCGCAAGGGCGGAAGGCAGTCGCCGGTCACAGCAGTGGTGGGCATTGGGACCACTGGTTACCCTGGGTATAAGCCATTCAACAAGCTGGTTATATCTACAATAAGTGGTACCCTTCGTTACAGGAATCCTTGCGGGTGAGGCTACAGAGTGGTAGCCAATGGTGCCCTGGTAACCTAACTTAAGAGGGGGTTACCACGCCTTGTACTGCTCAGCCATCTACAGTAATGGTTAGTATTGATCATGGTTGACAGGAACTGTAGGTTTCGTGGGCAATGCTTTGTGTTTAGCCTAGGATGTATCTTGGTGAATGGCAGATAGTCGAACCTCGGGGTCATTGCTGAATGTTGATGACCAGTTGCTGGTCGATCAGGTGACGGCTAAGCTTTGCATTGAAGGGGGTAACTCCCAAGGCTACACAGTTGGTTGCCGCCAGAGGTCATCACAAGGTGAACAACCACTTTTTAAACGACCGTTGTCAAGTGAACCATGGTGGCATCCCTGGACAAAGTGGCATCATTGACCAAGGAGGTCCATCGTACGAGTGCGGGATGAAAAAAACCATCCAGTGCAAGACTGGTTGGTGGTTTCAAACATTTTTTATTTTCCCTAGTATTCATCAACAAGTGGATGGTTGACTAATATTTTCATAGGGGTTGAAACCACCGACCAGAAGATATGTCAGAACCAACCGGCCAAAAAATATGGGTGAACTCGCCAGGGCGTGAAGGGAGACCCATATGTTGGTTGGCAGAGCTTTTATTTTTACTGGTGAAGTACGGAGTGGTACCCCCCCCAGTTATGATAACTGTGGGTTAAGCTCAGCGATTTGACTACAGTTCTGTCTACAATATCTTGTAGTTGCCATGGTTATCACCAGAGATAGCTAATGAAGGGTACCAGTCTGTATGGGACGTGTGTGGGATGGTGATTGTTACATATTGTTACATTAAAGTAAAAGCAACAAAGAAATGATGTCTCGTCAAACGTTGGGCAGGTCACACAATGCTGGTGATGAAATTGGGCATACCCTTTGGTAAACTGAGCTGGCCATGGAAAATCCATCATTTATAGCTTGTTTACTATGGTTTACCATAAAAAACATGGTGAAAAGCAATTTCCAGATTAGTTTACCAGAGGGTACATATTTTCATCTCTATATCGAAATATACAAAAACATATGTCCATTTCTTCATGTGCATGCATGCGTTCATAGATATATGTAAACAAACAGTACACATCTACCCGTATTTTTTAGATACGTGTATCGTCTAATCTATATTTTGCAATGTGTATCAATTAGATAGTAAAAAGACGGAAATGTATATAATGAGATGTATACCAGTATGTACACTTAAAGTCAATGTATTTCACTATTGATTCAGCTTTGTTTTCTGTATTTCACTCTGTAAACATGTATTTTATACATCGTTTCTTCTAGATATACCAGCATATACACGTATTTGAACTGTTCACATGTCTAGATATGTATCGCACTCCAATTTCAATAACCCTGGAGACACCCCAACATCTCCCACGTCACCTTGGTTGTCGCCCAGGGCCACCAGGGTCCCCGAGCCGAAAAAGCCGTTGGGACTTCAAAAGTCGACTTGCAGAGAAAGGCCGGGGACTGGGAATTCCGGGGATCCTTTCTGTGGAGAAAAGCGCTGGAGTCATGTGTTTCATCAGTTTTATGTTTCATTAATGGTTTCAATGATGGTGCATCCATGACTAGTCAATGGTTGATCAATGTCGATGTGGTTCTCAATTTTTCAATGATGCTTAATGGATTGTTTTAAAAATGGTTGATTGTTGGTCAATTGATGGCTTTAGTCAAGGTATTAGTAGATATTCGTGGTAGATATGCCCCCCCCTATATTTGTATATTTGAAAAGCAGACATGTTCCCTATATGGCTATGGGTCAAAATCCTGTACCCCTGATTCCCCTATCATTAACCATTGTTTTCCTTATTATTGTTGGTTATTATCCCCCATTTTTGGTTGGTTAATATTGACCCATGGCCATATTTGATGCTTGATTTGATGGCAAATCACGAGCGCTACTGAGCTCCAGGTGCAACTGCCCTTGGACCATGTGACCATCAAACATAATGACTGGCCATCATTAAGATGGCTATGGGTCAATATTAACCAACCAATAATGGGGGTTAATAACCAATAATAACAAGGAAACCAATGGTTATTGATGGGGAACCAGGGGTACGGGGTTTTGACCCACAGCCAGATACCACCATGAACATCAAAGGCTCAATGATGGTGTTAAGATAATGCTGAGTATTAAGGTACCATCATTAACACCAGCCGCCTAAATTGATGATGAACATCAAAGCTTCATTGACTCAGCTAGTGTAAGCTTAGTCATTATTAAGATACCATGATTAATGATGAAGATACCATTATTAAGATACCATTCTTAATGATTAAGATACCACCATTCAAATACCACCATCAAGATACCATTATTAAGATGTCATCATCCACAATTGTTAACAATTAAGGTACCACCATTCAGATACTGTTGTCATTCATGGTATCCGTTGGTTAACATCAACTTCACCACGTACGTGCCCTGCCGTGCGTGCAACGACGCGTGGGCTCATGCTCAGCCAGGTCGAAACACCGAAGTGGCGCCATCATCTGCGCGGCAGCCGATGGCGGAGCGAAGCAGGTGGCATCTGCGGTGGAGCCGAGGGCGAGACATGGTCCAACCGGTGGTTGGGGATGGTAATGGTTGGTGGTTAAGGATTGGTGGTTAAGGATTGGTGGTTAAGGACTGGTGGTTAAGGATGGCAATGGCGAAGGATGGCAATGGTTACGCAACAATGGTAAGTCAATGGTTACGTTACGGACCGCAATGGTTGGTGGTTGAAGATTGTGTTTTTTTGATGGTTAATTGGTGGTGGATGGTAGATTGAGTGGTCAATACAACGGCCACCAACAATCGGATCGTTGGATCATGGCATTGCTTCGAGTTGTGGATCAGATCTCGACATTGACAAGTCCAAGTCCGGTTGGATCTGCGCAGCGTCGGTCTGCCGGTTGCGCCTTGCCATGGTATAGCCCTACAAGAAGATTCACCATGGCTTAGAAGCAACCAGTAGAAGCAACCAACCCCTGATCTTCCTGATTTGCTGCTATTGCCATGGTTGGAACATCCTCTGATTGCGGAGGTTTTTTCTGCTATTCACCAAGGTCGAAGCGTCGAATCTTTGCACTACCAATACTGAGCAACGAGAATCATTGTAGCCTCTGGTAGTGACCCAAAGAGGGATGATTAATAATAGCTAATTCAGTTGGTGCTTATCACATGACTATAGATGGCTGATAGTGGTGATACTTCAGCACCGAGAATAGTAGTGATATGGTCAACCATGCTTCACCATGCTTGATAGGATTCTCACCAACATGATAGTTAAGAGTATGGTGCATGCAAGCAGCAAGAACAGAGGTTATCTGGTTTGGTCATTGGTGAACAATACCATTAAGCATCGAGATGAGACCTTCTCACCAATCATCAAGAAGTGATATCAACCATCATGATATTAAGCATATTTATCCATCAATAACAGTGGTGACAGATGGTCGCATGATTGATAATGGTTTTCAGTTTGGTTTTACCAGTTGCTTTGCTGATGTCGTGATTTCTTGAAAACTAGGGGTACCCCCCAAACCATCATTTATAGTAATAGATCAACCATTTTGGGAGTTCCCTATGGCTTGAGAACCCCCATAATAACAATACGTAGCCACCGAGAATTAGCTGGTTCAGATGATTTTTTCATGTCACCCTCTCTGCTGCTTTGGCGAAAGGTCAGCGATGACTCCGAGCGCTATGCTGGCGGCAGAGGACGGGAAGAGGTGAGGGAGGGATCACATTGGTAGTTGGCCTGCGTAGTCCATAATCATAAAGATCAATTTAACTTAATTTGATGTAGCCAACAAAGATAGGTTCTGGTTGATGATGATTGGTATACAGGTCATTGTAGCCAGAATATGTGGCTAGTAATTATCGGGAATACCCTATTTGGTTGTGAAATGGTGGTTGATAGTGGCTGGTACCGGTTCACTATTTATCAACCATCACTATTGACCCATGATTATTGACCTTTACTTGGTGATCAGTGATAACGGTAATGATTTGGCAATACTGATTGATAGAGATGAATACATCTTCATGAATGGTGGTTAATAATGATTGGCCTAGCCGTAATGCTTCATAGAATAGTACATAGTCGTCAGAATGTTGTTAGTAAATAGCGCTTCTTTATGGCTCTGTAATAATGGCCAATAGTCTCTCATCGCTAACCATCACTACGGATCCATGATTGACCATGGCAATGCTTTGTTGGCTAATGGTTCTCAAAAACTGCTTACGAATGGTCAATGATGGACAACAAGCCGTCATGGTTAATCATGGTTCCTGCCATAGCTGGTGATACATTCTATACCCCCCCTCGCCACTTGGATTTTGGATTTCTGTGTTGATTATATGGTTGTTTCTCAAGTCATAGGGGACCTCCCAAATCATCCAATATAAACCATTTGTGGTAATCAACCATCCGTTTTTTGGGCCCCCTATGGCTTGAGAAACCACCAAGTATCCAGATTCGTTTCTTTTTTCAATACATTCCTTCGTTTGGTGACCTCCCATGGAGCTAACCATCACCCTTCAGTGAGTTGCACCACGCACTTTGAATCGCCGCCCAGTTGTATCCACTAAGACATGTAGGGTGATGTAGAAATAGTGCCTGAATAAGTAACTGCTTGGTGGTCTTAAGCATTTTTTGTTTCCCCCACTAGTTATTCACAAATGGTTGGTTGACAAGCATATTTTTCATAGAGGTTGAACCCACCGAGCAGATCACCAAATCAATGAAAATGCAGGAAACATGATGAATCGCATGACTGCTGACTGGCACCATGATTGAGCTATAGATCACCATGATTGAGCTACAGATCACCTTGGTTTTCCCCAAGATTTGCAGCTTTTTCTTCTGTAATTTGTAGGCTTAGTACCTCTTTGGATGGGCCGTTGGGGCCTCCCCTGCTGAGCCCCGGCCGGACTCGTTGTCATGTACTGCCAGGACGCTGCGGAGAAGGCTTCAGGCGCGAGCCGGGACCGCTGAGTTTCTGTCGAGCATGATATGAATGGCTGGTAAATGGGGTTGATAAGTACCATCAGCAACTAAAACCCTAAAAAAAGGTAGGTTTTACCTTCCAAAATATGGGTTATAACCTGTAAAAATGAAGGTTTTGGGGGCTCATGGGAACCATAGTAGGGTATAATAGGGTATAATTTGACTTAACCATAGTAAAATAGGGTATAACAATTAGCATAGGTATTTAGGGAATGATTCGCTGATAGTAGGTTATACCTATGGCTTGTTACTGATTAGCTGGTAGAATCATGATATGGCTGGTACATCTGGTTAATTCATTTTTTGCCAAGCGATATGCGGCCGATGTTGGGCTACATGTAGCAGATGGTCAATTCATAATAGGGTAAAATGATTAACCATAGTAGGGGACTGGTGGTGAAAATGATGGATAGTAACTATTTGATCATTATATGAACGGTTGGTTAAAGGCAGGACCAGTTGTGAATAATGGGGAAACAGAACTAATGATTTTGTGAAATATGATGGAACCACTAGATTACCCTTTGGCAAACTAACCTGGAAGGCCAGAGTAGTGCAACTATTATCAACCATCATATTATGGACCGTCGAAGCTAGACTAATCGTTATGATTAATCAACCACCACCATGACACAATAGTCGTAGATTGACCATCTCAAACACCAGTGATCAGGATGAACAAGCGTATGAAACATCATCATTACCGGCTGTGGGGGGCAGGAGGGAGCGAGGCCAGGAGCTACCCAGTGCTAGCCTTTCACAGGGCCTTCAAGGGAGGAGCAGCTACCAGGAGTCGCCGAACCAAATGGTAGATTGACCATTCTAGCTGACATTATCACTCAGCATTGTGGCTACACCAAGCATTCTTCTTGCTTACTGTTGGCTATTAGCCAATGCATTTAACCATAAGTAGCCACTATCAAAACCACCATTGATCATGTTGCTACCCACCTCTATTTATCACGAGTATCCATAATAAGTCCCGCTATCAACCACCACCACTTATCATATCCCAACCCGCCCTGGCACCATCCCATGGCGGCGCTCAGGCGGCGGCAGCGGTTCGAGGACCTCCTCGGTGTCCATCTTCGGCAGCGACGACGAGTTGCCCATCGAGCCCAACCTGGAGCCTCGGGGCGAAGCCAAGGCGAGTGGTGCACAACGAGGCCGGGCGATGCCGGGGGGGGGGCCATGGGTGGTGGGATGGGTGGGGGGCTGGGGTTGTGCTTAGCAACGATATAACCATTAAGAATGGTTGATCTTCCGGAAAAATCTGGGATTTTCTGTGGCTAACTATTGTTTATAGGTGGTTTAAGCATCAGGAATGGTTAATAATGGGGGATGAGAACCAACAATATGGTCACTACGGTTGGTGGTTTGAAGATGACATTTTGATTGTTGTACCATGTGAATGGTTGGCTAACTCATGTTTTTCATGACGGGGTTGAAACCACCAAGCAGACTATCACCGTTGTGGGATCATACCATTGTATATCCTTCAATTCTGTTGGACCCGTATCGATGAACCCTCCCAGTCTACCATTCTGGTGATTCATGAGCCCAAAGAAATTTATCAGTATGGATCCCCTGTTGTATGGCTAACAAACCCGCAGTTGCCAAGCGGCTATTGGCTGACATGCCCATCCATGTAGTTTTTGGAGCTGCGTTCTTGAAGCGTTTAGCCAGCAGTGGTCATGTATCGTTTCCTGTTGCTATATCGAAGTATGGCCTGCAGCAGAAGTCGACTATTCGAAGAACGAGATCCACCCGCAACCATACATGGCTATGAGTCAATATTAATCAAGAATAATGGAGGATGATAACCAGCAATAACTGGGAAAACAGAGGTGAATGATAGGGGAACCAGGGGTACAGGGTTTTGACCCACAGCCACATGTAGTGGTACCTACCGGTGTTGGTTGCCGGCAACAAATCACAAGATTTTTGCTAGTGGCCATGCATCAGCCATTCACTTTTCACCACCGTTAACAATGAGTAACCACGATGGGTATCCTTAATCATCATCCTTTCCCCACTGTTCATCCTTATATGAATAGTCATGATTGATTAATTCTCACTGACCATCATTCCATCGTTAACGATGAATTACCCATCAATTCACTGTGATAAACCGGCATTACCACGAGAAAGGAACCCATGTACCCATGCTTCCCCCGACATTATCCATTGGTTTCCCTTGAAATTGTTCGTTAATATCCCCCATTAGTTGGTTGATGAACTGCTTGACCCATAGACATATTTCACCATGATTAACCATCATAAAGCAGGTCCTTCACCAGCTGCCTAACCGCTGCCCATGATCCATGGACCGTAAACCAACCACTCAAAACGGTCCCGCGACGTGACCACTCCGCAGCTCCGCAGGTTCGAAACTGGACCTTCGTGGTGACAAGGCACTGGGGGAAGCGCCGTTGATTGGTGGCGCTGCATGGTGGCTGCAGGTGCTGCCATCATTTGCAGAGGTAATGCTGGTTTGATTTTGGGGTTTGTAGTGGTTAATAATAGGGGAATATAGGGGATAAGAACCAACAGTAATGGTTAAACAGCTACTGGTTGGTGGTTTAATTAACAGTGTTTATTCTTCCTAGTAGAAACTAATTGTTGGTTGGTTGACGAATATTTTCATAGGGGTTGTAACCTGCAAACAGATCAGATGATCAGTGCACCACCATTGACCACGATTCATCATCGATTGACCGTCAGTTAACCATCAATTGTCCATCAATTCGCCATCATTTACCACCGTTATTTTTTCCGATCGATGGCTCGAAAAATGTTTGCACCTGTACCTCAATCCATCTAAATCCCTCAGACTGCAGCCTCAGACTGTACCACCATTGAATCACCATTAAATCACAATTAAACACCATTTAAACATCCTTCACCACCATTGAATCACAATTAAACACCATTAAAACGATTAAAACATCCTTCACCACCATTAGTCATTCACTACCATTGCATCACCATCAAATCCCCTGGTCGTTGACCCGGTCTCACCAGGCGCGAAAGGTGGCGTCCAAAGAAGCGCCCAAAGTACAGAATGCGAATTCGAATTCGTCGCGCCTCGGTGAAGATTTGGCGATTCGTGCGCTGGTGATGATGGTTAAAAAAAGGGTATAATGATGATTTATGTCATATATTTATTTATGCACTTAGTATTTACATGATATATAGATTGAAACTATTAGATACAAAAAATCGACACATAAACAACTATTATATTTATACCAAAAAATATACACATACATAAACTGCATGCAGTAATACGTCAAGTGATGATTCGGATACGTCAACGATGCTTGCTGAGTTGTTCCCACCGAGGCCGCTGAGACGCCTGGGGAAAGAACTGGGCCTGTCGCCGCGCAGCGAAGACGAACGGCCCAAGGTGGGGCGTAGCGGGGCGCGAAGCCGAAGCTGCCGGGGTGGTGGCGCGAGGTGAAGTGCTGCTGGTGAATGACGTGGGGCCCGGTGGTTAAGGGTGGTGAATGATGGATGGTTGATGATTAGTGATGGCTAATGATGGTTCATGATGGTTGATGTTGGTTAATGATGATGATGACTAGTGGTTAAGGAAGGTTGGATGATGGTTAATTGTGGTTAAGAGTGGTTGGTTACATATGATTAACAATGATGGTTACTAGTGGTTCATCATATTTGTTAGTATAGTGGTTGGTGAGCTGATTGATGATGATTCTTGATGCTTTAATGATGGCTACTGATGGCTCATGACGGCTAATTTGTTCACTATTCATGGTCTCCATGATGGCCAATGATCGCTTTGCTAGCGGTTTATTAAATGGTATGCCTGTCATCCGCTGATGGTGTCAATCAACCGATAGGTGAAATATATAGCGAAATATAGACATATACATGGTTGGTGATGTTCAAGGATGCTTTCTGATCATTTGTGATGATTAATGATGCTTCGTGTTGCTTTGTGATGGTGAAGGCTTAGTTGAGGGAAATCATTTTCATGATGCTGGTAAAGTTGAATGACAGTTCATGATGTTCGATTAGTCGGCAATGATGATTGACTATGGTCCATTGTTATTCATGGTTGACGATTATGGTTAATGATGATTGACTATGGTTGATCAGGATGATTGGTTCATCATCATAACTGATTGACTATGCTTCATAATGCTTGCAAGCTAGGCCCCCAGCAGTTGTAAATCCCTCTGACGATGGTTCCATCGACCAGAACTGGTACCCGAGTAGCAACTCATAGCTGGTCATGGTCATACCGGCAGAGGTTTCTCAAGTCATAGGGGACCCCCAGTTATCATCCAGTTCATCAACCATGCATGTGTACTAATAAACCAACCATTATAGTTGGTATATGTTCTTGTTATAGTTGTTAATTCATAATAATTAATATTTTTTACTGGGTAACATAACCCCTTGTTATATTTGCCCATCATTTTTTGGGTTTTCCAATTTTGAGAAAGCACTACATCTTGCCAACCAAAGCTGCGAGTGATGCGAAGCCGAGCTGCTTCGTGACTCTGAATCGCAGGATCGCTGTGATGGGTTCGATCTGCAGCGAAAGTACCTCGATTAAGATATGGGATAAGCACACAATTGGTATGGCTCTATAGCCATGAGCTATAATCAAACAACTATGAGTCTACGAGACTTATGGCCACTAGCTATAATGGAACAACTGTGAGACTTATTCTCAATTGGGTGCATCATAGCCAATAGCCATAGATTACAGCTATAGATTGTTGGGCGTATCTAGCTCTTCTCAAGCAACTATGAGATTTATTCTCCAAAACCTCTTCAAAATCCAAAAAAAACCTTTGAAAAAACGATTTATTCTCAAAATCCCCTCCAAAATCCATTAAAAAAACCTGTGAACAAAAACCATCTACCATAAAAAACCTGTGAAAAAACCCATCTATAGCTATTCTGAAGCAACTACTAGCTACCCAATTGACATATCGGGTTGGCCGCCCTTGGATGTGCACCCCCATCCACTGCTCGTTTCAGTGGTCAACGGTGGTGTTTCGTAACGGGGTTCAGCTACCGGCACCGTGGTTCCCCCTGTGGCCCTGCATTCCCCCAGTGCTTTCGCGCCCAGGCAAGAGAGAGCCGTCAGGCTTCCGGGAAACGCCGCCAGTTCAGTAAATCATTCAATGTTAACCATTTATAGCCATAGAATATAGAAACTGGCGATAAATCATTCAGAATTCA
Organism: Symbiodinium kawagutii; assembly: GCA_009767595.1. Lineage (NCBI taxonomy): Eukaryota > Dinophyceae > Suessiales > Symbiodiniaceae > Symbiodinium > Symbiodinium kawagutii. Next base: position 124,166 of record VSDK01010247.1, on the reverse strand, counting down.
GTTTCATTTATAGTAATAATCTAGAAATCTTGAATCATCAAATAGGCAAGGTAGCCATAGAATATAGCCATAGATTATAGTCAACCATTTACTGGACAAGTTAACCAGTCATTGAATCAGTTGACTTGTCCAATGAGTAACCAGTTTAAATTCAATGAGTAACAACATCTACAAGTTGGTAAATGAGGAACTGGTAATTCAGGAACTCATTTACCAGTAACCGCAAGCTATCATTGCTGGTTATCTCTGTAGTTAACCACAAGTTTCACCATAGAATTCATGGGTTTCGTGGTGGATTCCATCAATTCAAATCCCATTTTCATCCACCTGGAATGATTGCTGGGATTTCATCCACCATCAATTCAATTCCATAGATTTCATCCACCAGCAATGATTGTTTTCTCTGGAATCCTGGTCATCCGAAAACTGAAGCCGCGCGAACGCGCAATCGGTCACCAGCTTTGGAGGTCAATCAGAGGGAAACCAGCTGGGGACCTTCGCCGTGCTTCACTATGGTCTTTGTGCTTTCACTAGGGACCTGGCTCCGGCTCTGTTCAGAATGCGGATGCCATAGCAATCGTTAGTTTTCTGGATGGCTTATACCCAGGAATTCTTTGATTTTTAGTGTTTTTGGGATATGATTGATTGACCATATAACCACTAAACATGTATATTTTTAGCAAGGGATCTATAAACCACCAAGCTATGGTCTTTGTGGTTAACTATGGTGATAACCAACAACCAGAATAGAGATTTCGCATTGTAGTTTGCATGATGATTGTCAGATTTTTATGAATGATTACCAATCATCCTGAACAAGCCATCAACCCGTTTTTGCCTTGTATCCTCATCGTTGATGGTATCACCAACCTTTACAAACTAGCAATATTGTCCATCATTAGCCATGATTTACCACAAGAGGCAGTTTGAGCATGGTAAACCGCTCACGATCACGACCATTCACAGTGATTCCTTATGGCCATAAACCCTCGTCAACCCTATGGCAACGACACGAATGCATCAGTCGGCTGATCCTCCCGAACCAGCTTCACTTTTGCTACCTCGATGCAACACCAGCATTCACCATTTTGATCATCCTATTCAGCAAGTCTTAGGATTCAGCAAGGGTTCAGCCCGGTATTAGCCATTGAATGCTATCAGCATTCAACAAGTCCTATTGTTGTTCATCAAGTCTTACGATTCAGCAAGCTTATCACTTGTTTGTTCAGCTCTATTAGCCGTCATTAATCATTGATCATCAACCAGTAGCATTGGTTGATCGACCGTTGCTGCACCGATTACCAGTCATTGATTCAACGTCATTAGCCATCATTCCCCATTGATCGTTCATCATGGGTTAATCAACCATTACCATTCCAAATTCACTCACTATCATAAACATTACCTCACCATTGATCATCAATTCTCATTGGGTCATCAGCCATACCACTCCTGGAAACTCATCGTTCTCTTATCAACCATTCTCATTGCGTCATCAACCATTCCCATTGTTTCATCAGCCATTCTCGTTGATCATCTCAACCATTGATCATCTCAACCATTGATCATCAACCATTGATCATCAACCATTCTCATGCCATTGATCACCATTAACTCACCATTGATCACCATTGCAATACCTAACTCACCATCATCACCATGGTTCATCAGCCATTCCCATGCTTCAACGTGTCCCATGCTTCACATGGAGGCGGCTTTTTCTCTCTTTCCTCG
>VSDK01010247.1:111562-122422 GCA_009767595.1 Symbiodinium kawagutii | reverse complement strand
TCCACAAGTTTCATGGCACCGACCCCGGCGGGGAGCGGATGCCGTGGACCCAACGCGAAGCGACAAACGTTGGGAGCAGCGAAGACGAGACGGGGGACGGTGGAACCGACTGTTAGAGGATGCTTATGGAACAATGGTTGATTCATGATGGTTGGATGATAGTGGAATTATGTTTTCCAGTGGCAGGTGATGATTTAGGGTGGTTGATGATGGGCTGGTTGTTGGATGGCAGTTTGATGATTGTTGGTGGCGCTAATCATTATGGACGATAGTTGAACATCCTGATCCATGATGATTGACCATTGTTGATATTGGTTGAGCATTGGCAATCATGGTCGGCAATCGCTGATTTTATGGGTGAGTAATTGCAAGTTGCCCAAAGAGTGTTTTGATGCCAAGTACTGGTAGTGTTTTCTCTAAAGAACCAAATCTACAGACCACAGCCTGTTAAGACCGACTTCTCTCAAGCATCCACCCACCACCTGTATGGTTTTGTCCAGAAATGATATTATTGTTCCATTAATAATGGTTGTGATCAAATGGTGCTCGTTGGTACCACGGACATGGGCAAGCCCACGGTAGTACAGAGATCTTCTACAGATGAACCACGGGGGCTTGAACCTGAGCGAAGCTGCGAAAGGTTGTCACCTTCAGAGCATCCAACTGAATCACCAGGAGTTCACAACGGTCAATGGCAACAGGATCAAAGATGGTGATTTTCAAAGATAGTGATTCTCAAAATAGGGGACCCCCAGAATGGTTGGCTTATTACTATAAACGATTAATAAAGGATGATTTAGGGGTACCCCTATTTTGTGAAACCACCAGAGTGATTCACAATGATGGTGATGCATCCTTTCCGTTGTACTGGTTGATGTGCTTACTGGTCAGTTCATAGTGCGGCTAAAGGATCTCTGTGGTTGGCGCCTCAGTGCGACAGGTTCTTGATGAGAAGCTTATCATCAGTTCTGCCTCTGTGGGGTCAAAATCACATATGGCTATGGGTCAATATTAACTAACCAATAATGGAGGTTAATAACCAACAATAATAAGGCAAAATAATGGCTACTGATGGGGAAACTGTTTCTCAAAATAGGGGTACCCCAAAAATGGTTGGTTTATAACTAAAAATGATTTATAAAGGATGATTGAGGGGTACCCCTATTTTGAGAAACCACCATATGGCTGCGGATGGTTGGGTGAACACCTACTGTTGCTGGTGCTTGTTCGTTGCGCTTCCATCATTGCGGCTTATTTGGTACACTTTTCTTGCTCGTTTGCTGGTGAGTTGTTGAAATTTTGTTGGCTATATGTTGGCGATATATCTCTCTATCATGTCTAGTCATTGGCTGCTTATTGCTACTGATGGGATAGTTGTTGCTGTTGATTCGTTGGTTACCCTCTGGTAAACTAACCTGGCAATGGAAAATCTATGATTTATATTTGGTTCCCCAGGGTTTCCGAAAAAAGAAAGGGTGCTTTTCCATTGCCAGGTTAGTTTTCAAGAGGGTATCAACAATCATATCATCTAATATAGCTACTTCTTGCTTGGTTACTGTGCTGGCTAGTTTCTGGTATCCACACCCATCAACCTATCTATCATGTCTATCGTGTCTATCGTGTCTATCATGTCTATCGTGTCTATCGTGTCTATCGTGTCTATCATGTCTATCATGTCTATCATGTCTATCATGTCTATCATGTCTATCATGTCTATCATGTCTATCATGTCTATCATGTCTATCTATCTATCTATCGATCTATCTATCTATCTATCTATCTACCTATCTATCTATCTATCTATCTATCTATCTATCTATCTATCTATCTATCTATCTATCTATCTATCTATCTATCTATCTACAGTATCTATCTACAGTATCTATCTACAGTATCTATCTATCTATCTATCTACCTATCTATCTATCTATCTATCTATCTATCTATCTACCTGTCTATCTATCTATCTATCTATCTTGTCTAGTCATTGGTTGGTTGTTGCTGCTTATTGGTTGGCTATTGCTGGTTATTGCTGGTTGGATGTTTACCCATCAACCCCGTTGCTGCTTGGTCGCTGCTGACCAGCCCTGGGATCTGCCCATAAGTGGCGCGACTGTTGTATAGAGGGACAGCGGACGCACGCACACGCCACGTACTGCCCCTCGGATCTGGAGGAAGGGGCAGGTGCTCATAAGACACATGCATAACGGTTGACATATGGTGGTCCTCTCAAGTCATAGGGGACCCCCAAAATGGTTGGTTGATTACTATAAATGGTTGATATAAAGGATGATGGGGGGTACCCCTATTTTGAGAAACACCCATGTGATTTTGAAAAAGCACCATCTAGTGATGTACATGAAATTATGCACTCCCCTACAATCTCCTTAATGTGGATATATGTCTATATACAGTCCAGATGGTGTTTTTTGGAGATGTGTATATATATATATATATACACGCACACACCTTTTTTACATAAAGTACACAATACATGCCTCTCTCTATATGTTTATATACATACATACGTTGTTCACATGCAGTACATAATACATGTCTATATATATATATACTGTATAGATACATCCATGAATGTCCATTAATGTTTCCTGTATTTGAATAGATAACATAAAGCAATGGTCATCCCCATCAAATCCAGCTATATGCTTAATCCCACTTATAACTGGGATGGTTGAGGCAGCCTCAACCATCAACTAACCATCATTTGACCAACCACCATTAATTGAGCATCGAATTAGCCATCCAATCGAATGGTGGTTTCTTAAAAATAGGGAACCCCAAAAATGGTTGGTTTAGTGCATTAAATGGATACTGTGATAAACTAGATGATTTACCTACTTGTTGGCCCGGGAACGCTCGCGCAGTGGCCGTGGCAACCAAGGTACCATTTTACGAGTTCGGCTGCGACCGCGGCTACTTCTTTCGTCTCCGTGACAGTAGCCTGACGGGCGAAAAGAGTGGGTCAAGATGTGGTGGTGATTGATGTATTGTTGATGATGGTGAATTATAGTCATGTTGGCTAACCTATTGGTTGATAATGGTGAAGTGATCATGGTCCGTTGTTGATGATCTTTGATGTATTCCTCAATAATGTTGAATTGTATGATATTGTTGTAATGGTTGTGTTCAATTGTGCTTTACTGTTGGTTCAGTACGATTAATGCCTGTATGAATTCAAAAAAGTAAACAATGGTTGATCAACGGTCAATATTCGATTGTAATGGATGGTTTTGCATGGCCCGTAGGTACCACCATGGGAAAGCCCATAGGTACCCAGTAGTGACCACATCCCATCAATGACTACGGCTACCATCAATGACCACGGCTACTACTCAAGGGGTGTTGGAGTGTTTACCCTTTTTTGTGGCTGGTCAATATTATCGCAATTCTCCATAAATACCTGTTATCCCCTCTTGTCTTACTGCTCGCTATTATCCCCTATTGTTGGTCATTATCCCCTATTTTTGCTTATTATCCCTTATCACTAACAATTTCTTAGCCACTAGTCATAGCTCATTGACCAGGTAATCAACCATCAAAAACCATCACTGACCGCCATTCACCAGCTTTTTAATCATTGGTTTCTTGGTTTCTTTATTACCCAACTCGCCATTTCTGAATGGCCAATAGGTCGGTGACCGGGATAAAGTGGATATCCTGCTGATCATGAGGCAAGGGATGGGTAGCAGGTACCTCCACTCCTGGGCAAGTCACCATAGAGACCTCCATTTTTCCGTTGAAAACCTAGGGATCCCACGGACTTGCCCCAGGTCCCCACAGGTGACGCACCCGGTGATCTCCACATCTGCCATGGTCGATCCATGGCTGAGCTCAGGTGTTGTGCAAGCATCATGGAGAGCTATGGTTCGTCTCCCATGTCTACCTTTAAGGCTCGCTATCCCATGTATGTGCCTGGGCTGTTAGTGGGTTAGCGCCTGCATGCTGCTGGGAACTGATAGAACCACCGGTGGGATCACGAAGCGCAGAAATCAGCTGTTAGGAATGATTGGTGTGTACTGATGGAGATGGTTTTTTGCAACGGTTTTGGGCCTGGAGTGTCTGATGTACATATTGTCATAACCATGTGTACATTGTACAAGTTGGTTGCTGGAATAGAGAGTTTATGGAAGCGAAAACGAATGTCGTTCAAATCATTCGTCCCAACGAAAAAAAGAAACTCCAGTGATCTGAGAGTTCGCAGGCGAGAAAATCACCCCATTTCATGGGGAAACCCTGTGACAAACAAGCAGAAAGCCACGGGTGCAAAGTCGTGCCCCTAATGGATGTTCATCCATCGCAGGGCGAAGCCACCTGAGCTATGGCTCAGTTCAGAAAGCTGATGCCGTTTGGCAATCGTTGGTTTTCTCGTCGGATTTCCATGGTTTTATAGTGATTAATAACGGCTTAGGAGATTTATGATGATTTTTGGGGTTTATGACCAGAAATAGTGATTGACAATGGGGGGTTGGTACCTGGTGATTTTTGATTCTTATCGATGACACGAGGTTTGTTGGCCAGTGGATTTGTGGTTGCTGTCACTTGTTATAACGATATTTTCAAATTGCGGAACCCCTCAAAGCAGCCAGGGACCGTCTAAAACAACTATCTGGGGATGATTTGGGGGTCCCCATTTTTGAGAAACACCCATATCCTTGATCATTGCTTGATACTGCACGTTGTGGCAGGTGGTGTTGATTGGTACTTGTAATTAGTGAGTGTCAACTAATGGTAATTGTTGGTGATTTTAAACCTGCTGGGGGGAGGCTGCTGACCGCAAGTTGCCCTGGTGATTTGAAGCATGTTTTACTTTCCCTACATTTAGGGATTGGTCAATTCAATATTTGTTGGATGGATGGCTGAACCAACCACGAAGCAGAAATGATCAATACCAACCATTATATATTGGCAATCATAGTTCCCCAAAAATCCCTACCAACCAGTAACGATCATCATTAGTCATTGCAATAATTCTTAATCATTATATATTACAATCAGTTGTGAACCACTAATTAACCATGGATGCTGAACCTTTATTAACCATTATTGGCCATTAATTACCAATTACAAAACCACTACTAATTAAAACCGTTAATTATAACCACTCATGCTGGGTATAGTGGCCATTAGGCTGTGGGTCAAAACCTTGTACCCCTGGTTCCCCCATCATTAGCCATTGTTTTCCCTCTTATTGTTGGTTGTTAGCCCCCACTATTGGTAGATTAACATTGGGTATATTGGCTGAATAACCACTAAATATATCTACATATTATAATATCATAACCACTATATATTCGTTATGGTATTTAGTATTACTAATAACCACTATATTTTGGTTTTGATATTATAGCCACTAAACCCAATACCATTACTAATAGTGGTGGCCTCTTAGTATTCACTAAATTTTATACTCAGTAAGCATGGCTGAACTGTCCAACACTTCCCTGGGTCAACCGCCTGAGGTGATCCCAGTGAAGAAGTTAATGCAGCAGCTTGGTGGATGACGGTGGGCTTGTAATGGTGGATTTTGATGCTTTATGATGGTTAATGATGGTTAATTCATACTGAATGATGGTTAATTCATACTGAATGATGGTCACTTCATACTTGAATGATCCACTCATACTGAAATGGTTTATAAACTGATTCATGGTTATTGATGGTGACTCATGGCGATGATGTTAACGGTGAAATGATGCTGATTGACCGTCAATATGGGTTTATCAGGGATCATGGGTTTAAGAGACAACAAGCAGGTCAGTGTTTCTTGTAGTTCTTTTTCGTTTGGATGTAAGAATGCTCCTACTGGTGAGTGCTCGTAAATTATGATGGCCACGATGTTAAGGAATGGCTCATGATGATTCGTAAAGATGGCAAAAAAACGTGAAGAACAATGGTTGATTGAGGGTGGTTGGTAGCAATGGTCAGTCGGGGCAAATCATGTTGAACAATTCCTACAGGTGCTTACTAGTGGTTTAGCAATCAGTACTAGTCATCATAATCAACGGCCTTTCTCATGGTTTTCACTGTGATTAACCACTGAACTTCTCACCCAATCCTACGCTTAAACTGATGAAGACGAAGGTGTGCCAGCATGGTTTGGCTCAGCCATGGCATGAGCTAATCCTTCAGCACCATAATTCAAAAAATGATTGGGAGATCCATATCAATGACCCCGCCCTGCATTGGATGGCAAACCACCTGCTATTCAAATGATTATGGGGGTGGTTTACAAATGTGGATCTATCATCAACGCGTATCCGTCGGCCTATTGGATCAACCATCGTCAGTGGTGCGTGATGATAATTATGTAATTCCCCATTTTGACCTGCCATGAATCATGACTCATAGAGGCCATTCCCAAGGATCATTTTTGGCATGTCGTTGGCATCATGCAACACCACGATTCTTATTAACTTTGCCGAAACATCATTTGTAGCCGGTTGTTGGTTATTGGTTGTTCTTGTCAATTCATAGGCGGCATTATTTATTAGTCATATTTCCCCACTAGAAGCGATGTCAACCATTATAAACCGAGCATGACTAACCAGTTTTAAACCATGATTAAAATCATGAATGACCAACTATAGTTTGATTATTATCTCTTGATCGTGAACCATTATTGACCACCAGCAACTGGCGTTCGCAACCATTCAACCACCATGAACATATCAACCATGATTAACCATTTAAGTTGATTTGTTCTTTGTTGAACTAACCATTCATAATCCTTATGAATCGACCATTCATAGCCATTATTGATCAAGCATTCACAACCCTTGCGAATCATTTGGTGTGTGCTGCTTCAGGATGAAGAAATTCCTGATCCATCGAGAGATGCTGGAGAGGAACCTGGTTCAGGACGAGAGAACTTCCTCCTGCCCGGGCTGGAGAAATTCCTCCTGTGGCACCCGGGGGGGATCACCACTGAGTGGGTCATGAAAGCCTGTATCAATATCATGGTTTCTCAAGCCAGTTTGGGACCCCAAAGTTATGGTTGAATTGTAGTGACTTTTCTGGATGATAGCTGGGGTACCCCTATGACTTGAGAAACATCCATATTCTGACTTCATGGTTATGTGAGGCTTACCATATGAGGACGTCATGTAACTTCACCATGATCAACCCTTAGGAACGTGAAATTATGAAGCCTGATTCACTGTTGAATTACCACCATGGTGATTCAGTTTTGCCCAGGTGTAGCAGTGCTTTTTGCTGGCGCTTCAACTGGTTGATGAAGCGGATTCCCATGCACAAAAATCTCCGTACCCTCTGGCAATCTGAGGTAGAGAACCTCTTAGTCTCTGCTAAACCTGGCAATGGAAAATCCGCCCCTGTAGGTGCTTTCCCAGGGTTTTTGAATAAGATATGGTGATAATCCGTGATAATCCATTTCCAGGTCCCTTTGCCAAAGGATGAAATGATGAGGGTCTCCCAGGGTTTGCCAGGGTTTCCAATTCAATTTCCCCATGAAATGGTGACTTGGTGACTTGGTGACTGGTGATTGTCCATCGCCATCGCCCCATCGATGTCTCGTTCGAATCGTTGGGATACCCACCTGGCGAGCGACCGGGTCAAGCAGCTAACCAACTAATGAATCATAGCTGGTAAATATGGTTAATAGGGGATGATCACTCATAATTATGGGGGATATATACCAAATATATGGCGAGCTGGGTCAAGCAGTTCATCAGCCAAATGAGGGATATTCACCAACAAACTCAAGGGAAAACAGCCTGGCTAATGATGGGGGAACCAGGGGGGCTAAGGGTTTTGACAAGCAGCCACCTAACTATGCCTGTCTCTACCATCACTGGTAGTTACCCTAGTTATGTTATCTTTGAAAGAAACTGAAAGTTTGCCCTAGCAAAGTAACCCCGTCTACCGTAACGAGTACTTACCCTATATAGTTATATGATCTTTGAAAAAAGCTGAACGTGCAACCCATCTAACTATGCTTCTATCCACCCTATCTGGTAGTTGCCCTAGTTCTAGATCATCTTGAAAGACAACTGACAGTTAGCCCACCCGAAGTAACCAACCGTTTGAGCTGCAACGGTGCCAGGAATATACCGCAGAGACCGAGGGTCGGGTCATCGTTGTGTCGCACCAGTGGCTCAGTGTGGGGCCCTGGAAACGAAGGGCGAAAGCAATGGGGATCCATGGGGATCCCATGGGGATCCCATGGTGCATGGGTAGTGGTTAGATGCCTATGGGTCAATATTAACAAACCAATGATGGGTGTTAATAAGTAACAAAACCATAGGGAAAACAATGGTTAATGATGGGGGAACCAGGGATACGGGTTTTTGACCCACAGCCATATCGGTGATATATCTAGTGGTTATATAGGTTATATATAGTGGTTTTGTACCTGAAATGTGTAGTGGCTCCATATTTTGGGGAACCACCATATGTCAGAATGGAATTAAAGACATTGTAAATGTCTTGTATTTGTTTTTCAATGGTGATTTCAGGTTCCAATAGCAGCATATGGCTGTATATGTGAATGTTGTGTGTATGATTAAGAACTATGACCCAACGTGGTTTGTAGTTCTCATGCACCCGTAGAAACGGCGACTTGTGCTATAAACGCTACATCTAATGGATCAATTCAGCGCTCAGACACACCAGTGCATGATAACGAGATATTTCTTTTCATTGATCATTAACAAAGCATTATTCAGGGTATTGATATCCAGAGGAATATCCCTAGTCCCATCAAAGACGGATGCTTAAGAATGGTAGAAACCCACCCTTGTGGGGAGAAACCACCCCATGGTTTATTGCCATTCACCCCAGAACTCGGTCACCATGACTCGGGATGGGCTGATCCCACGTGCGTGACGGGATGAGGTTATCATCATCCAGATCCGGATCAGGACCGGCGACTTCCCGAGGTGGTCAGGAAAGTACTGATCAGCACCAATCTGAAGCCTGCTGGCTGGTGGTTTTACAAGGGCTAATAATGGTTAATAGTGGTCAATAACAATAATGGCAATTATTACTAATATGGCTATTATTACTAATAATGGTAATATGGCTATTATTACTAAGAATGGTTAATAGTGGTTAATAATAGTAATAATGGTGAATAGGAAGCAACAGTCATGAATAGGAAGCATAGGGTATAGGAAGCAACAGTCTATAATAGGGTATCCCCTATTATTATCCCCTATGAATAATGCTTACAATGGCTAGTAGTGGATAATTATAGGGGATAGGAAGCAACAGTCATGAGTCATGGTTAAACAACTATTAGTTGGTGGTTTGAGGATGACATGTCGATTTTCCCTTGTAATCATGAACAAATGAACAATGGTTGGTGGACGTTCGCATATTTTTCAGCTTGAAGCCACCAACCAATTGATGGTTTCTTTGATTTGGCTGTCAATAACTTAGTAACCCAGGGTTTCTGATTGACTTTTTGGCCCTGATTGTTGAGCTTAGCCAGTTGTTTTCTGATCCAGAGCTGACCCTTTGAATATTTCAAGCTTTGTGAACCAAATCGGTTTGATGGTGAATCTTAACCAGTTGCTAATAGCCATCAAGATGTGCCATCAAGATGTGCCATGGATGGTTTCTCATGAGCACCTCATGCCACCGAGCCACCCCGTGCCACAGGAGCACTTCTTCACCTTGAAACGAGTTTTAGATCGGCTGGGGAACGGCGAAGTCAACAGGACCGGTGCGGCAGAAACTGTGGTCCGATGGTGGGATGGTGCGTCACTGCCAGGCACGCCAACACCATCCCTTGAAGACATCAAGCGACCAAAGTCGTTGGGATGTGAACTACTAGTTTCTTGGCTGGTAAATATTGACCCAGAATAAACCAAATCAAGCCAACTAGTATTTCTTGGGATTGAACTGCCCCTTTTTTGGGTGGTTTGTCATGATCCATCCGTTGAAATCATCATGTTGAGACAACAAGGGAGTTGATGCAATTTGTGGGCGGATGAGCCAAGACACCTGGGAGGGATGTGGATGTTTATGACGTATTGAGCCCACACCCAACACGTGGTTGGTTTGCGTGGTTGGTTTGAAGTATACATGATATTGGAACCATTTAGGGTATCTCATGGTGAATAGACCTTTTCCCACAGCTGGAGCAGCCCCTTTGAAAGATGAATATTTTACAGGCATCCTCTGGCCGTTGAGATGTTGTTTTCGGTCGTGAGTGATGCATCAGCTCAAGGCGATGGTGAAGCACAGCACGCATGGGGACGGATGGTGAGTTTTCAAACCATAAGGAACCCCCCCAAGTCAGAATGGTTAATGGTGGCTCAAGATGATTCAACAAAGCCGATTTGGCTGTTTCTCAGAATAGGGGTACCCCCAAATCATCCACTATTATATAACCATCTGTAGCAATAAACCAACCAATTTTGGGGGTCCCCTATGGCTTGAGAAACCACCATTTGGGGTACCCTTTTCTTGAGAAACCCCGACAGCATCAAAGTTGGATCAAAGTCGGAGATGCCGAAGCCAAAAACGCGACCGAGGGAGGGATGTTGTTGTGGAACTGCCGCCCTGTGACCACTAGATCCGTATTGTTTATTTAAACAGTGAGGGGTTGTTGTTTGGAACTGCCTAGTGAACCTCGTGACGACTAGTGAGGGGTTGTTGTTTTTTTAAATTTGGAACCCCCCAAAATGGTCGGTTTCTTAGTGACAAATCATGAATGTTGGATGATTTAGGGGTACTCCCCTTTTTGAAAAACGCCATTGGTTTTGATTGTGTAAGATGAAACACATGCTTTTTTGCGTGGCCCAACAGCATGGGTTGAGCTTGGTTTGGTCATTGTTTGATCATTTTGTTGCAGGTTGAAACCTGGTTCCTGCT
>VSDK01010247.1:78367-109989 GCA_009767595.1 Symbiodinium kawagutii | reverse complement strand
CACCACCACCACCCACCATCACCATCATCATCATCATCATCATCATCATCATCACCACCACCACCACCACCCACCATCATCATCATCATCATCATCATCATCATCATCATCATCATCACCATCACCATCACCATCATCATCATCGTCATCATCATCATCATCATCAACAACAACCAATTCAGCATCAAAAACTCCCACGACGTTCCACCTCGCCGCAAGCCATCTTCCACCTCGCCCCCGTGCCTGGTGCCCTGTCACCAGGGTGGAAGACTACTGGCTCCACACCATGATGTTTCGCTCCACTGGAATCACCGCTCAAGTGCCCTGCTGCGCGCGTTGCGGCGGTGGCAAGGGCTGGTCATCATCGCTGGGAGCCATCAAGATAGATCCGATTTTCTGGACAGCTATTTGGTGGTTTGTCAAAGGAAGTAAGCCTCAGAAAATGGTTGCTTTATGTCTATAAATGCTTGACATTGGATGATTTCGGGGAACCTTTTGACCTGAGAAACCACCGTTTTGGATAGCTATGGAATTCTATGGATGGGTGCTCACTCCTTGTTCCACAGAGGAATACTGTTGGTGCAATTCTTCCAGCGTAACCTTGGCGCTACGATGAGCACTCGGTCGAGGGTTTTCAGCCAATCCAATGAAGTGCATGGAATTAATCATACGCGATTCGTTTCCACAGCTTTAGTAGCTAAAAAATATTTGTATTTCCATAGCTATAGATAGCTAATTAGTTGGATACCTTTGCATCAAAGTATACAGCTGCGATGAATAGCTATAGTCTTAAGGTTTTGCAACAATTTCTGGAACATCATGAAAGCAAATCACATCAACACGACCAGGGAATGGTACGACCGGTGGGAATTATACAGTACATGATACGCAGACACTGACATGTTGCACATGACACTCACACGGACAATTACAACTATCATCGTGGAATCATGTCGGCAATGTTGCTTTTACAGCTGGTAGCGGTGTTCATGAGATAGTGATGATGGTGATCATTACTGTTTGGTAGTTTCGAATATTTTCATTTTCCCCAGCAATCATTAACAAATGGTTGGTTGACTCATATTTTTCATAGGGGTTGCAACCCCCAATTAGGTTAGTTGATACCATTCATTCAGCAGAAATTCACCATCAGTGCACCACCTTTGACCATCAATAAATTGGTCGTGCCACTAATGCTTCACATCTGGTACCAGGTGGATGGTAGATCACCGGATAGTGTCAAGCATGGTTGGGAGTGATGGAGGCACTGGGCTGGTACATCCAGCAAGCTGAATATGCTCGGGTACTACCACTATCATTACATATGGGCTTGTGCCAAAATGGGGTAACCAATGGGCACCACCAAAAATTATTTTACTTCGAGTGATCCCCACCATGTCATGTCATCACCGCTTGTTGACTCCACTTTTGTCTGACATTCTTTCTGACATACCTTCTGACATTCTTTCTGACAAATCTTCTGACATTCTCTCTGGCATACCTTTTGACATTCTTTCTGACATCTCTTCTGACATTGATTCTGACATATCTTCTGACATTCTCTCTGACATTCTTTCTGGCAGATCTTTTGGCATTCTCTGTGACATATCTTCCGACATTCTTTCTGACATTTCTTCTGACATTTCTTCTGGCATTCTATCCTGACATTTCTTTTGACATTCTCTCTGACATTCTTTCTGGCATATCTTTGGACATTCTCTCTGACATATCTTCTGACATTCTTTCTGACATGTCTTCTGACATATCTTTCGACATCTCTTCTGACATTCATTCTGGCATTTCTTTTGACATTCTTTCTGACATTCTTTCTGACATATCTTTTGACATTCTTTCTGACATACCTTCTGCCCATCTCTCTGATATTCTCTCTGACATTCTTTCTGACATTCTTTCTGACATTCTCTCTGACATATCTTCTGACATTCTCTCTGACATTCTTTCTGGCATATCTTTTGACATTCTTTTTGACATATCTTCTGACATTCTTCTGACATGTCTTCTGACATATCTTCTGGCATTCTCTCTGACATTCTTTGTGGCAAATCTTTTGACATTCTTTCTGACATCCTCTCTGACATATCTTCTGACATTCTCTCTGACATTCTCTCTGACATATCTTCTGACATTCTTTCTGACATATCTTTTGACATTTTTTTGACATATCTTCTGACATTCTTTCTGACATTCTCTCTGACATTCTTTCTGACATCTCTTCTGACATTCTTTCTGACATTCTTTCTGACATATCTTTTGACATTCTTTCTGACATCTTTTCTGACATCTTTGAGGTCCGGCAGCGACCACTCGCCGCGGATGGTGGTGGTTGAGGTCCGGCAGCGACCACTAGTCGTGCATGGTCGTGGTTGAGGTCCGGCAGCGACCACTAGTCGTGCATGGTCGTGGTTGAGGTCCGGCAGCGACCACTAGTCGTGCATGGTCGTGGTTGAGGTCCGGCAGCGACCACTAGTCGTGCATGGTCGTGGTTGAGGTCCGGCAGCGACCACTAGTCGTGCATGGTCGTGGTTGAGGTCCGGCAGCGACCACTAGTCGTGCATGGTCGTGGTTGAGGTCCGGCAGCGACCACTAGTCGTGCATGGTCGTGGTTGAGGTCCGGCAGCGACCACTAGTCGTGCATGGTCGTGGTTGAGGTCCGGCAGCGACCACTAGTCGTGCATGGTCGTGGTTGAGGAGGCGGAAGAGGAGGCGGCGGAGGACGCGGAGGAGGAGTCGGCTCTGATAAAATCTAATCCTCACCTGACAGGTGGGGAATAATCATTTTTACTAGGAAACCATTGGTTTTGGGGGTGCCATGATTTTGGCACGTACCCATAGATTGTATAAGCAACTTATTCAGTGTCATCAACCATGCGAAAGAGCACTGCCGATGGTCATTCATCATGAACCTGCATGAAGTCGCCATCATTCTCTGGGCCGAAGCATTGTGAAGTTGGTGGCACAAGCAATTGACGAGTGATGCTTATCCCCAAATGATGGCTGATAGTGTGGGTCCATGTTGTGGTGATGTTGATGGCTGGGTTGGTGAATGAGGTCTCCAGTTGTCGCATTGACATTGAACCAGGTGAAGTGGGCCCATTGCTAGCAATCCACCCGTCACTGAACAACTACCGAGGAATGGAAAAACGATTTCGACAATACTTATGTGGCTTGGCAAAGAAAACGTGGCAAGTGCAGCGCATTGCAGATTACCGCGGGGGTTCAGCAACCAACAATTCGTGCTGGTTTCATGGTTGTTGGTCACAGTTGGTCAATTTTCAATGCTACTTTGCTAACGTAGGAATCAAATTCGATATATAGTCATAAAGATTGGGATCTGACAAACACGACATCAGGATTTTAGTGTTAGCAGGGGGGTATCCACTATTTAGCTACCATTCTTCGTGGCTGGTGGATATGGGTGTTTCTCAAAATAGGAGACTCCCCAAGTTATACTTTACTAACAATTTCTAGTAATAAACCATCCATTTTGGGGTCCCTATGACTTGAGAAACCATCATATACTGGCTGTTCAACCATTATTGTTGGTTATTATCCCTCATCATTTACCCAACCTATTTAACCATTATTGTTGGTTGTTATCCCTTATTATTAACCAATCATCAATCATTATACGTATACATAGCCATTATTGTTGGTTATTATCCCTCATCATTTACCCATTATTAATCATTATAGGTATTTTCAACCATTATTGTTGGTCACCATCCCCTCTTATTATCCCCCTCTAGACGATAATTGTTGATAGCCGCTCCCTAGACGATAATTGTTGATAGGCGCTCTGGGATGGCTGGGTGTTTGTCGTTGGCATTCTTACAATCCAGCAACCAGGACTAAGCTGCAACACAGGATCCATGATTGCTGGTAAACAAGCAATTATCGTTATAATCCATGGACACCTAGGGCAGATTTGATGGCGAACACTGCATAGTGACCAAAGAAAGCTGATCATTTTCAGTCACTCATGGTGAATGACGATTCCAAGAATTCATCTGTCATCACCGGTGAAACAGCAAAAAATACCACGAACTCTGGATCCGAGAGTTGTTTAGATGAACCATTTTCAATGTTTGATGGTTGTTGATGTTTATTTTGGGATATGTCTTCATGAGCCATTCTTGACGCTTAGCGAACCGCCGCGCTGGTATTGAAGCCAAGCTCTTGGAGATGCTTTTCGCCTTCGCTGAGGTTTGGATTGACTACTGCTGCATTCCTCAAGTGGAGGTGGACATGGATCCACGTGCCATTGCACTCAGCAGCTCCTTGGTGGTTGCTAAAGGATGGCACCTCTGTGTGTGTGAAAGACGGGCAAATTTTGGGGTCAGAATGCGGTTGGTTTTTCTTGTTGTTTTGGGGAATTCTTTTCGAAGCACCAAGATATTTGCGCCGTGATTCAAAATGATTGGCTCGGCCAAACGCAATACCAACAGGATGCTGCCTCAACCATTAGTCAAGTACTGAGACAACAGTGGATTCTTAACCTGCAGTCTAGTACAACATTGTTTAATCATTGGAGCCTGAAAAAAAAAACAAACACGCACACAAAATGTAGTTTTCCCCACTGTTTTGTCACCAAATCACTATGATTTTTTCACCATAAAAAAGGAATCAACCACGAACTAACCATCAATGGTTAAAACCCATTTATGAGCCATTGATTCTCTAGTTTTAAACCTTCAAACATTGCTTGATTACCATTCTTAATCACCAGAATCAACCATTTATCACTATGTCAATTCTCTACAGTTTCAAACCATCACAAGTCATTGATTGACTGCTCATCATTGTAAACATTTGTACGCAAACCATTGTTTACCATACGCAAATCGTTGATTAAATCACCATGCGAATTCCAGGGGCACCAGCAGTCGTTGAAGGATGGTGAAAAAACCCAAGCGCTGAGTGCACCACAAGGTTTGGCTGTACAATCCATCTCAGCCTACGTGGAGAGGCGAGCAATGGATAGACGTGTGGACAACTGGATGGTTGGTGGTTGATGATTGTAGTAGGTCCAGTGTAGGTGGCTGCGGGGAATTGTGGTGATTGCTGGTTGTTGGTCGCTTGTTGGTGGTGTGACTCAATTGTTGTGAGTTGTTTGTTGATTGTAGGGAATGAGCGAAGCTTGTTTTAGTTTATAGGGAATGTGGTTTGGTGTTTGTCAGCTGAGTGTTTCTCAAAAAAGGGGACCACCCAAATCATCCACTAGAGACGATTTAAATGGAAATAAACCATCCATTGAAGGGGTTCCTGATTAAATTCAGAACAATTAAAGTACAAGGGATTAAATTTGGGATTTTGAAAAAAACCCATTTGTGGATTGTCGCCGTCAACCCTGAGCAGAAGAACACGCAATTTCACGGATGCATTGCTCAGCGTCGGCGGCTCATATCGGAAACCATCAGCTGTACACCATTGATGAATCACGGTTTTCACGCTTGCCTTTCCAACAGCGTATGGTTGGTTTGGAAGCCCATGTCAAAGATGCTTTCCATCCAATCTTAAAATATTGATTGGTGATCACAACAGGTCAATCGCACCTAAGAGCGTTCATTGTTCCGAAACTAGGAGTGACTTGTATCCAGAAACAAAGGCAATAGCAAGAGATTGTTGGAGATCCTACAAGGATGCTGCCTCAACCATTAGTCAAGTACTAAGACGACAGTGGATTCTTAATCTGCAGTCTAGCACACCATTGTTTAATCATTGAAACCCGCAAAAACAAAAAACAAAATGTAGTTTTGTGTGTGGAACTTTAGGATGTAGTGCCGCGAAGCCGACACCACATAGCGCAAGGCTGCAGCAGCACGAAGACTGGCAACCTGAGTGAAACGGTTGATCCTTAGGAGACAGGTGCTCACCAAGGGTGAAAACGAAAGCCCGCCAGGGCTCAGCCTTTACGAAATGTAGTTTTCCCCACCGTTCAATCACGTGATAGCTACAGTATTGGTTTTTAACCCATAAAGATGGAATCAATGGCAGATTACTCATGAATGGTTAAACCCATCGATCAACCACTACTCGCTACGTCAATTCTCTAGGTCTGAACCATCACAAATGGTTGATTACCATTGTGAATCGCTATATATTGTCTATAAACCAACCATTGTGTGCCACCAGCACAGGAACACAGGGAAATAGGAACACCACCGGAATTCGCAGGGTGATATTGTCTATAAACCAACCATATATATTATTTTTAAACCACCATAAAAACCATAAACCAACATATATAAACCATATTTAAAAACCATATTAATAAGAAACCACATTTATAAAACATAAACCAACAGAGGAAAATCGTTGATCAACTCACCCTGCGAATTCCGGTGGGCACCAGCACCGCACGGCTTGATCTCAGCCAGGGCTTCTCTGCTGCTGGTCTTGGCTCCGATCTGCGTGCACAAGGAACGCGTTCGCGGATGATCGCCGTGGTTTGAACTGGTGCTGGCTACTCGTGGCTAGTGGGGATTAAGTATGGTTACCCTCCGGTAAACTAACCTGGCAATGGATTTTAGCCATATTTTATAGTGAAACCCTGGGAAATCATCAATTTCTAGTGGATTTTCCATTGCCATGTTAGTTTACCAGCGGGTAAGTATGGTTAATTACTAGTGGTCACTGGTGGCTGATATGGATAAATTATGGTTAGTGGTTACTAGTGGGAACTGGTGGTTTGAACTAGTGGTTACTGGTGGTTATGATGTTACTATTAAACCACTGTTGTTAATAGACCACTGGTGGTTGATAGGCTAAGAATTACTAATGGGAATGCACAACTAAATGATGATCTAATGGGTCGATAAGCACTATTGAGTGGTTGATAGTGATTGGTAATGACCAGTTGATAGTGAGCAGTGACGATGATTGTTGTGACTTATCTTCCTTTGTACAGGTTGATAATTAAGGGCCTATCTCATCGTGCGTGGATCTCGCTGGTTTGCTTCACAGCTGTCCCCAACATCAGACGAGTCCCCAGGGATGTCATTTCATTCGCCTGTTCCGTTCGACGGTTGAAGACCTATGCAGACCTTGGTGATATCCCGCAGTGGTGTCGCTTATCCACGTGCTGCACCAGCCTTTGGTTGGTGACTCGGCACCGGCAAATCAAACAGGCTGTAAACATTGTGATTCGACGGGCTCTAAGCATCAACCAGTGTCATGTTCAACCAACATCAACTGGTTGGTGGTTTCAAACATTTTTTACTTTTCCTAGTGATTTTTCCCGAATGGATCCGAATGGTTGGTTGATTAATATTTTCATAGGGGTTGAAATCACCAACCAGATCAACCACTCTCCACCCTGACAGAAACATCCGAGATAGGATTCAGCTAGCGGCAGCTTGTTCAGCACTGATCATTGGGGACCTGTTCTTATCAACCAATCAGCCAATAAGCCAGCCACAATTTGTGATGATCCAATAATCAATTTCTGCTGTAACATCATCCATAAAGTTTATCACACATGTAAATGTGCTTATCATCCATATGGGAGTTTCTCAAATTAGGGTTCCTCCCAAAATAATTGCTTGATTACTACAAATGTCAACCTTTTCGATGATTTGGGGGTACCCCAATTCGAGAAACAGCCTTTTGAACCATCAATAATGGGAGATGATCAAAACACAATCCATTTAAATTTGCTGATCATCCATATAGGGTAGTTGTTTAACCCCTAGTATTAAACCTGGTAATTGATCATTTGAATCATCCCAAATGGGCTCATTAACCAACAAACAACCACTATTAACCATCATTCATGAGAAACCCCCATGATTGTTGGTCATTAACTATTAACCACCAACTGCTGGTTGACCGCTGGTTAATTGCTCAAACCCCATACTTAACTCTGAATTTCCATTATTGCTGGTTGACCACAATTGCTTAAACTACCGTATTACTTGGGGCCATTGGTTCCTATTGCAATGCTTCCTTGGGACCCATTGGGTAACCTATTGCTTGGTACATACCATAATTATCATACCATTATTGATCCTTACAAATCCATTTGAATCCCCTGAAAATCCCAATGAAGTCTCTATGAATCCCTATACTAAAATCTTATAAAATCAACCACCGTAGAATTGCTCATTCGACTCATTTGCTTCATGACTTTCCAGCCCAAACCAGTACCTGGTGGACCCGGTGGACCACCTTCGCCGCAGGAAACCCGTGGCTCCTGTAACTTCGCCACCTGGCGAACACGCGGCTGGTGCCGTTTGGAGCCTTGGCCCAATTCATGCTGATTAATTATCGTTAGCCTCAATAAATTCACCATAGTTACTGTAATCATTCATAAGGCATGAGTAACCAATATTGTCATTAGCCTCTGATTAATTATCATTAACCAATATTAGTATCTAGAGGCTAATGGCAGCCATCATTACCATAGTTAATAAATTCCACCATCATTGATATGATATCTAGATATCAGTCATTCGCCAACATTGACTTCGATATAGCGGAATTCATTCTGATCATCATTCATAAGCCTCTATAAATTCACCATCCCCAGTCACCTGTGGTGTTCATGTTGACCGAGCTCATAGGCCTCACCGTGCTGGGGTCACTTAGAGCAGCCGAGGAAATGATGAGCGCCATCCTCTCTACGCGCGAGGTGCGCGTGATGGTGTGCACTGGCGCTGAGGCACGGGGAGGACGCGGGCGAGGTGTTGGGGACCTGCTGCTGAGGTGGCGCCCTGAGAAGAGACGGCAGCAGTGATGGATTTCCATGGGATTTCCATGGTTGCTGTGAAGGTTGGATTGGATCATTGATTTAAACGGTTGATTGTTGTGAAGTTCCATGGATTTCTATGGTTGCTGTTGAACTCGCTGAATGATGGCGTGGGGAAGGTTTCATGGGTGATTGTACCATCAGATATCATGGTGGTTACCCTCTGGCGAAGTAAGATGGAAGCCAAGAAACGCTTGTTCATCGGTAAACTCCCATCAATGGTGGATTTTCCAGGCAACCATCTTAGTTTCGCAGAGGGTAAGCAACTTCATACTGCAATTGACTGGTGGTTCCCAGGAGTCATGGACTACATGACCACTAAATGATTGTTGGTGGTGCTTGCACGGTCAGGTATAACATATAACCATCCTGGAGTTGGTGCCTAACCATCACTAGCCCTCGGAATCCAGACATTTTCGCCACTAAGTCACCATGATCAACCATGGCCAGGCCCAGTTTGCCATGAATTCACTTCACTTAGCCACCCAGTTTCGCCCTGGTTAGGCCCTGGTTAAGCCCTGGTTAGGGCCCGGTACCCGGCCCTGGTACCCGGCCCTGGCACCACCCTAAACCGCCCCTGCACCACGGCAGGCCACGCCCTTCTTGCTCCATCCCTTCGAAGCTCCCCGCATGCCCGTGGGACACGGAGAGTTCAGCTGCTGCGAGCTGGGCGCCTTGACACGACGGCTCCGGTGGACACGGCTACGGTGGACACGGCTACGACGGGGGGGTTGGTGGATGGGGCACCGTGATGGTGGTTGGTGTCTAGTGACGCCTGGGTTGGGGCTGGGGAATGGTGAACCTGATGGTGCAGGGTTGATGTTGATGTTTATGTTTATGTTGATGGATGTTGATGTTGCTTGATGTTGATGGTTAGTCAATAAGGTGATGCTTAGACTGGATGGATGTTGATGGATGATGGTTAGTAACCAAACCGGTTGTTGGTTAGAATGGTTGTTGTTGGTGAATTTGCGGTAAGCACCAGTAGGAACAGGTGGCTTGTGGATCGGTTTGTGGTTAGTAGCCGTTGGCAACAACAACAAGCACTAGCCTGAAAAGCAATGATGGTGACGGCCGGGGGTTGGTTCGGTTTGGCTGGTTGGATGGTGGGGGCCTGGTTCGGTTTGTAAGGAACACCCAAGATGAATTGCCCAGCAACCTTTGGGCAACGCGGTTGATAAGTGCCACTTAGCCCTTGCAAGGAAGAAATTTGGGAGCTGTAGCAAGGGTTGGGAATGATAGCGCAACTAGTACCACTCTGCCTTCAAGAACTCTAGTGGGTACCCCAGCATAAAAGTTCTGTCACCGAAAAATTCTGGAGTCCACATCTCATCGTTTTGAATCCCACCAGATATTTCTTTCCCAAATCCTCAAGGATTTGTCAATCTTTTAGTCCGTGGTGGCCTCTGGTAAACTAAGCTGGTGGAGTGAAAACTCCACCGTTCAACAGGATGGTTTGCCTATTGAAACCAGTGGCTTGTCACTTCCAAGAATTCATTTCCCAGAAGTTGCCATGGCTCAACTTGTGGCTTGATTCACTAAGGATTTGATTCATGATGATTCGTGGTGATAGTCATGGTAACTAGGGTTACTTTAAAGACTCATGGCTTACCATGATTTTCACGATAATGATTGCCTAGTGGCTTCGTTGTCAGTCACCATCATTTACCACTATATTGAACACATATTACAATTAACCATCATTAGCCATCATAAAGCAGCATTTATCAACCATCATTAACGGTTACCAGCCATCATTAACCATCATTCACCATCACCAATTCACCATCATTAACCATCATTAGCCACTACAATGGTTCACCATTAACCTCATTAGATACCGGGTGGCCTACTGAACCCCACGGCACCCAGGGCACACCATGGGTGGCCACACCATCGCCTGCGACAAGCAACGCATCCGCGGAGCCATGGAGGAGATGTTGCAGGTGCAAAAAGCGGCCGTGGTAAACAAGGGTAATGATAGTTGGTTATTACCACGGCCTGTGTACATACCACCCTGTGTACATACCACCAGTTGGCTTGGCAACACCTGTGTAATGATTACCGTTGGCAACACCTGTGTACATACCACCAGTTCATGATAGCAGTCAACCAACCAATAATAGCTGGTTATTGGATATTGGTCATGATTCACCACCAGCCTACCATTATAGTTAACACATCGCTATGATTAACAAGGTTTATGATTAAACAAGGGTGCGCAGCCTACCATTATAGTTAATCATAGGGATTTGTTAACTATAATGGTAGGCTGGTGGTGGTTCATTAATACCCATGAGCATCCAGCTGGTGGTCTATAATGGGGGTTGTGAATGGCTGAATAATAGAGTTAACCAGAATAGGTTAATGATGGCTAATGATGGTTGATGATGGTTAATGATGGTTAATGATGGTTGATAGCGGTTAACCTATTAATAGTAGAGGTTAATGAAGGTTCATCATAGGTTAATGATGATGGTTAATGATGATCAATAATGGTTAATGATAGGTGGTTGGTGAATAACCTGGTGGTGAACGGAGTGAACAATGATATATATATATATATACATATAGAGAAACCATGGGATCTCTGATGGGTTTATAATGGCTAATACTGGCTAATGATTTTGAATGGGTAATGATAGAGGTTGATAGGAATTGTAATGGCTTTGATCACTGGACTTTTGCGCGGCCCATGTGGGCGTCGTGAAATACTTCTGTTCATGGCGCTAGTGGCTGGCTGCCAGATTTGTTTATCAACAACTTGATCAATTGGATGAAGAGTAATTACGCCCCATCTACAAGTCTGATGATTTCCGTCAGGTTTGCGAAGTTCATGCTTGTAAACGCCGGTGATTCTGACACATTCAATATTTGTTGAGTGAGTACCTGAGTGGTGTTGACAACCCTCTGAAAATCCCCAATTTACTGCCATAATTTGGCTGTTCAAGGTGGTGCTTTCGACAACAGATCCTGAGAACCGAACTTATATAAAGTGCCGAGTCATGTATCCAGCACCGGCAAGCACCATGTTTTCATTATCATGATTTCTGTCACCCAACAGCTTACAGCTTTGTGCATCAGTAGCCGAGAGACATGGATTTTTTTGTGTTTGAATCTCACTCTCTTCTGCGGACGATGTGCTATCAACCTGACAGGCGAATTCACAGAGAAACACCTGGTTTGGAACATCTCGCTATCATTTCTAGATGTTGTCCGATTGAAACTTGCTAATCGGCGAACCAATTCAATGTGGGGATACCAAGACACAAAAAAACATGGATTCACCAACAACAGTGATTAGATACCAACAACCATGCGCCAATGTGGGGAACCAACACCCATAGATTGATTGCAGAGGATCTCCCTAAATCCATGGGTTGCCAATCCAGACATACCTCTTGATCTGCCAGCAATAAATAGATTCGCCAACATTAAAAAACAGAGGATCTACCTAAATCACATCAACAAAAGATTCACCAACATTCACAGGTCCTAAGTTTGAAGTTGGTGGAAGTTTTCCACCATTCACTGGTCCTCAGTTCTACCCAACAGAGGATCTCCCTAAATCACATCAACAATAGATTCACCAACATTCACAGGTCCTAAGTTCATGGTCGATCTCCCCAAATCACTGGTGGAAGTTTTCTGCATGATGTCAGCTCGCCCACGGATAGCGGGTAGCGCGCTTGCGCGCTGGGCCACGTTGCGAGGCCAAAGTTCAGAGTTTCAAGTTGGACGGCAAAGTCCCGGAGAAGATGTGGCTCCTGGGATCAACGGAGGTGCTTTCAGTTGCTCTCCCTGTGTTGGCAGGTGAGCATGCCTTCCCGGGGGCCCTTCCCTGCCCCTGCGCATCGGGGGCCCGAGGTTCGCTTGCATGCAGACCTTCTTCTTGAAAGGCCTTCCCGAGAAGGAAGTCTCTTTCAGCCACTCGCAGCATGAACGATGCAGCTAAAATAGCTAAATGGCTATGGGTCAATATTAACCAACCAATAATGGGGGATAATAGCCAACAAAACTAAAGGGAAAACAAAGGTCAATGATGGGGAACCAGGGGTACAGGGTTTTGACCCACTGCCAAATCTCTCGTGTTTTCATGGTTGTTAAACCCAACTATGATGGCGGTCGGCAATGGCAACCAATGGTTTGACGAAAACAAGATGGTGAGAAGTACCGAATCTTATCTGAGACCTTGCAAGCTGAGTTGATATGGAGCCCCGGAAAGCATCCCATGATTTGTCATCCCATTTTGTGCAGTTGATGGACAAAATCAAGCTGGATGTCATCACTCGCTGCAAATGATCCCATTAAATATTATGCCATCTTATACGTACTTGTCACCCCGCGATGTGTCATTAGAAGATGCTAACACAAGTTGTCCGCTGGTGGTTTGATTGACATTTTTTCCCCGTTATTCACAGAATGATTGGTGGATTGACGTGCGCAGATTTTTCATGAAAGGATGGTTGAAACCACCAAGAAGTTGCTCGTTCGTTGATTCCTGGATCTTCCCTATGGCTTGAATCTTGCCAGGCAAACTTGGACCCAGGTGCTTTAGGAATGCAGCTGCGGCTGCCGCCCCCGGCATACGCAATACGTGATTCGAAGCTGACCAATCTGGCTGTGGTTGGGAACAAAGAGCTGCGCCAGGGGTACCGGATCGTGCGAGCCACCCTTAAAGGACCTTTAAAAGGGGAGGCCAGGAGTTACCCAGAGGGCTCTAACCCAATGCTAGGCCAGTCTCTGAGTTTTTAGGGATGTGAACTTCGCATGGCGTAGTTCAACTTAAGCCGTCCACTGGTGGGTGATTTCCAGCCCGCGAATCGTTCCACCGTGAACCGTGAAGTGGTGGCACTGAGGCATCCCAGAGAGCGTCTCTTTGTTCCCAGATGAAGAAGAAGATGTGGAGAAGTTGTTTCTCAGCTGCGGAGATCCTCATTGTTACCAGTGTCGAGCAAATTTGGCGGCAATGGTTGAGAAAAATTGAACTTGAATCATGTTGAATGATGGTCCATGGTGGTTGAGCAGAAGCAGACCCTTGCTGATTGGTGCTTAGCAACAAGACAGTGGTTAACTGGTCGGCGGTTTTAAACATGTTGTATTTCCCCCAATATTTGCGATAGTTTGTTGATTAACAGAAAAAACCAAAGGGGTTGATTTGGGTTGAAACCCCATGTGCCGAGTGGGAGAGAAGTCGGAACAGGACAGGGAGTGACTTTGGACATGGCATGTGCATAGGGGCCTAGAATTGCAGCCCGGACAATCCTAATTGAGGAAGCCACTTCGCCGATTTTTGGGTACACCATCTCTGGCCGCGTGTAGTGAAATCTTGGAATAGGGCGAGTCTTCTAAACTCCATTTGCATGTGATCGGTATTCTTGAGAATTTCCTGCATTTCCATCAGAGAAAAGTTGCAGGATTTGCTAACTTCAGTAGATCCAGTTGCAATGCTCCAAGACATCAATTCTGATGTAGGGTTTTGATAAGCCATTTGGCTGGCATTTCGGTATCGATCTGTAGTCATCGCTGGGTCCAAAGGCTTTGGGGCCCCTTCCACATAGCTTCTGCAGGCCTGGGGGAAAATAGTAATCAGTCCAGGTAAATCACAGTTGACAGTTGTTGAGCAATTCCTAGCAGTAATTTTCAGATGTTTTTATTTTGAAGAGTTTTCAGAGTACGATGAAAACCGATCACACAAATGGTAAAGACAGATACAATCTGTTCAGGATAGATGCCAAGGTATCTTGAATTTGCCCCTGAAAATAGCAAACCAACTTCCTTAAGACAACATTTTGATTTGTTGGAAAGCTGTACTGTTCTGAAGATGAGTTTTGTCTCCCCAGAAAAAAAAACATGTGAGCAACCACTTTTATTTGTGCAATTCATTCCAAGTAAGGGGTTTGCGCTAATTTTTTCCTCGCATCCATAGTCAGCTGGTGAACGAGATGGGTCCGCCCATCCGAACGAGATCTGCTTGATGTAAAATTTGATGTCAATCATTTGTCAATTTGATGTATAATCGAACGAGATACCCTAAAATGACGTTATCCAGTCATAATTGTTTTTAAACTAAACGAGGCCGGGTCCGCCCTTCAAAGTACCGCAAAAGGATCTTGCACGAATAAAAGCAGCCGCTCATGTGCTTGTTTGTTGTGCCATCTTGCATCGATAGCTTGTTTTGAGTCAATTATCAATAATTCAGCCACAACCACTCAGTGATTGTTGGAATAGTAATTGATAGTCCTAGTACGACGTGGAATCACCAGCACTGTGAATGCCTCTATTGATCCCACAATCAGTGCCATCACCATCATCATCATCATCATCATCATCATCATCATCATCATCATCATCATCACGACCACGATCAATTCCACGTCACAGTCCATACTTTGCCGCACTACGTGACGTGGGAAACTCCTGTGGCAAAGTTTGCCCATCCACCGAGCTCCTCCGCCTTCGTGAGGCATCACTTCTTGCGACAACGTTTCAACACCACACGGGGACTGGATCCGCTCAAGAGGTGCGTCTGGCTGATGACGAAATCATGGTCTGGGGATCAGTTGTGAATCACTTCAATCGATCATTTCTTCATCAAATGACACTCATTTTTTTGTTTATATAATGAATATGTAAAGTTGCGGATCTTTTCCTGGATATATGACAAAAATCCACCGTTGCAAAATCTTGAAATTCAGTGAAGCCATCCGACCCATATAGTCCCTAGAACTGGCACATACTTTCCATCAATAGATGCAAGGTCAGCCGCAGCGCAGCCATTTTCTTTTGGAGAGACGTGGGCCTTTCAGCATCACCTGCAGATAGATGGCTGGAAAATGACGCTCAGATCACCAAGGACTATGCCTTCAAATGCCAGATTTTCCACTGAGTAGCAGAAGTGTTATCATTTTGAATATGCGTTATTGGCAGCAAATTTATGGACAGTGGATACATTCTGCCAGTCGCCAGCCTCGCCATGTGACACTGGCGAAAGGGTGCATGCACTCAGGGACTGTTTGCCAGCTGAATTACCATGGCGGAGGATGCGTGCAGTATACTTTCGGAGGAAAGTCCTGGTGCATTCATTTTCAGCAACCGGCATTTCTTCCCATAGGTGGAAGGGGCTTCAAACGGTAGAGGGTTGTAAAGAGTGACGCGCACACACACACAAGCATACTCGCTTTAAGCCATGATGAGATGTGACTCCAATCAGTTCCAACCGAGACGCTAGGCATTGTTTGTCCGCTGAATTTTGAAGTGCTCTAATGGTTCACGATTCCCAGTGCTTCCTCAAACTGGTTTCTCTTTCATTAGGATCATCGTCCATGATAGTTGGTGAATGTTGGTGATATTGGTTCCCTTGGCAGGGCGTTTTGTGTTCAGACACCTGAGATAGGCTCCCTCACCAACTACATCATCCATGGAGCAGATATAAGCCCCGGATAGACTGAGCGTTGGTTCTATAGCTTGAGCTTCCTCGATTTACCAAGCAGCTGGCATGTATCCAAGCATCAACCCGGTACAGCATGCTATCCCTATCCTCGCTGTGACAGAGATTGGGACTGCAGATGTTCGTAAATGGTGTTCACTCCCGAAGTAGGGAGGATAGTTGTCTAAGCGCCCCCAAGCAATTAGTCAAGAATCATAGATTGTTGCAGATTGTACTCGGTTGACTGAATGTGCACATCACCTTCCCCCAGGTCAACCTGTGACGTTTTCCATCAGCCAAGTTGGTACCCAGACGGAAGCGGTGAACGTTCAGCCAAGTGTTTCGCTTTTGAGATGGGAGTTGTCAGAGGGGCAGCAGCAAGCTCAATCCATCAGAGAAGGGGAAAGGGCGGATTCCAAGAATTCGCAAACGAAACGTCTTCAGAAGAGTAGCTTGGAGTCGCTTTAGATCCAGGTCTTTCGATGCCGTTTTGGAGCGGAACATAGCAAGGCAAACACGGTGTTGATAGAAACAGCCATAGGTCCATACGAATGTTGAGAATTGATTTGCCCAGCATTTCCACATACACACACTTGTCGCAGGAAACCTGCTCAAGCGCAACAACCGTGATCTCACGGCTAGAAATATGATTAGGATCGGATCAACAGCAAATTATTCTTGTGATGGTAAGGGCAGGGAGGGCAGGAGGGTAACAGGGAACGTAAGGAAGGAACGAAAGGAGTGAGGAAGGAGTGGAAGGAAGGAAGGACGGAAGGAAGGCATCAAAATCATCATTGCTAAAATCAAAAATCTCATTGGGGGTTGCATCAGCATCATCAGTTTCATCATGATCATCATCACCACCACCATCATCTTCATCATCACCATCATTGAAACTGAAACCCTCCTGCTCATTAGGAGAGGCTGCGCTCCCCAACCCCCCCAGCCAATTTTCGTCACTTGCAATCATCATCATCATCATCATCATCATCATCATCATCATCATCATCATCATCATCATCATCATCATCATCATCATCATCATCAATCATCAGCAGAAGCAGCAGCGGAAGCATCGAACTCTTCATGATTGTCGGCGTCATTTTCGTCACGACCATCATCATGATCATATTGCATAAGTCCATAGACACAATGTTGTTGTAGTAGTTGTTGTTCCAGCCGCAAATGGTGCAAGTACCAGGTCAAATGCAAGCTCCAAAACATTGCAAACACCATGCCAAATTGCAAGGTTTCAGTCCCAGTGTCCTACAAGCAGCATGCCAAATGCAAGGTTCCAGCCCCAAAGGCTTGTAAATACCATGCACATTGCAAGCTCCTGCTCCGAATGTGTTCAAATGCCATGCCAAATGCAAGGTTCGAGCTCCAAACCATTGTAAAAAACCATTCAGAGTGTAAATTTCCAACTCCAAAACCTTGCAGATACAATGCAAGCTGCAAGACTCCAAAACCTTGTACATATCATCATGCAAACTGCAAGGTTGCAACTCCAAAACGTTGTAAAGACCATGCAAACTGCAAGGTCCCAGCTCCAAAATTGATCTCAACCTTGGCGGATAATTTTTCTGATCCTTTTTGCCTAACATTTGTTGATCCTTGAGAACCTGATCCCTCAACCTGATCCCTGCAACCTGCTGTCCCAGGGCACGGCACCAGCCCAGGCATCGGCCGTTTCCACAACGCCCCGCTGGTCGACCGCTGGCAGCTGCTGTGCTCCGCCGAAGCTCGGCTCATGCAGCTGCTGTCCGCGGAGCCGTTGGACGGTGACGCGCTATGCGCCTTGGTGCGCCACGTGGCCGGGTGGCTGGGATGGGCCCAGGGGAGACGGCCATGGGAGACCGCGATTGGAACGAAGGAAGGCGCTGAGGGTGGCATGTTGCAGTCGCGGATCAGATGCTGGAGATGTTGAGAAAGTTTTTTTTTGTTTTGATTGGCAGCAATTAGATAGATTGGTTAGATAGTATTGCATTTTTTGAATTCGATTAGAGTTTTCCGATCAAGCTGATCGCTGCTACCCCCAGCCTCTGCTAAAGTGGCATGACTCCACCATACGTTTGGTGATTTTGTTCTGCGGCAAATGGTTCAAGACCCAGGACAGCTGTTGATCTCAGCCCTAAACGCCTTGGATTTGACCCATGAAGTGACATATCGAGCAGTGGAAGTGGCGGTGAATTACATCCAAGTCGTGGGAGAAGCTGTGTTTGATGATCCTGGTGAGATCAAAGAAGCTTCGAAAGCTCGGATGCTTGGTGGAAATCTGGGTTGTTGATAGTGATACCTAAGAAATGATCAAAGAAAAGATGAGCATGAGTGCTTGCGTGTGGTTGTTTGAACAGTCGCTGTTTTTTGACGATTGACTGTCTCTGAAGACTTTGAAATGGTACCAAAGAGTAGCCCCCCTATGACTTGCCCCAAATGGTAGCCCCCCAAAGTCCAAATTATTCTCCAAAGTTAGGGGGGCTACCATGACTTCTGAACACACCCAGAGTTGTGACCGTGAGGAAACAATGGAAGCGACTTCAGCGCTTGGTGCAACACCGTTGGGTTGAAGGAAGTCATGGACGCCGGGAGCTGGTGAATCCCAAAGACTGGGCTACGACCTCTGCAGGAATTTACCATCCGAGCAGAAGCCTGGTGCAGTGATTGACGTATTTGCATGTATTTGCTACCAAATTATTCCTTCAAGACTGGTGAAGATCTGCGAGAAAGAATGGTATTGATTGGAGATGTTGACCAGAGATAATAGAGCTTTTCGACCTGGTATCCCGTCGGTTTTCATGCCCTTCCGCTAGACACTGAAATGGTACGTGGCTGGAAGGTCTAGACCACGAAGAGGGATGGTGCATGGCATGGAGTTGGCTGGGTGCACATATCCGTGTCAGCATCTTCCAAGAGTATAGGTGAAGAAAAGGGAACAATCAACCATGATCATAGCAGCTAGTAAGGAACCACGATATCAGGGAGTATGGGAAGTGACCAAGACAAAACCTGTGATCGTCCAAAACTCTCCCATTTTGTTCATGTTTGCTGGGGAAATCAGCCGTTAGGGGGCAATAAGATGCAGTCCTGGACAAACCAAACGAACAAATGATGTTCTTCTGTTGGTGATTGTCACAAATCAGCTAAAAGATTGGTTGTGCTTGTATCTTTTTTGCAAAATAACACATGCTTTTCATTGAGACTCACCTGTGCAAGTTGAACGATTTGGCCTTGCTGTGAGGAAAGGTGAAGAATTTGATGATGGTTTCCACATCCGCTCGTGTGGTGGCGCTCAAATGCCCGCAATGTCCAAAGGTGATCCGCAGCAGTTGGTTCTGGAAACATCCCGGCAACGGCGAGCTGAAGGTGTTGATCCCAGCCAAAGGCCATGGAGTTTGCTCTCGAAGCTCGGCGCAAGATAGACAGCAAAAGGACGGTGAAAATACATGGGATTGTCTAGTGCAAGCAGTATGTATAGATTTGTCTTTTCTTGGGAATTTGGGAACTGTTTTTTTTCTCAGCGGACCATATTCCCTCTATGTTGGCTAGCCGTTGTGATGAAGTTCGTGGGTGAGTGCACGTTGTGAATTCTTTTTTGCAAGGGTGCAAAACAACACCTGGGCAGGAAAGATGGGCAAACGTTGCGCATGGCGTCCTCTGGATGGCACGCCCAGCTTGTTGGACAACTTCAATGCATTGGACTTTTGCCATCACAAAAGGCAGAGGACCAAGTGCAAAGAGTGCGGAGGCAGTGAGATTTGCGTGCACCAGCGCGTTCGTTATCAATGCCGCTTGTGCAAACGCGTCCTGCCAAAGCTGTTGCCTGGGAAAGAGAAATGACTCTGCTGCTGCCATGCCCTTGTATCCATTGACTAGCAAATTCAGCAGAACGGTAAAGCTGCCGGGATGTTACCATCAACGCTTGTCTTGTTATGTCGTTGTTTTTTTCAGCACCGCCCATATATGAGAAACCGAGAACATGGTTGTCAATTAGCTCAGGTTGGTGGATGTTTGTAGGTTACTTGGATGACTTACTATACATGATTAAATTTGTTGATATCCGCCATGATGTAGCATTTTCTTTGCGCAATGTTCGCGCATCCTCTTTGCAACGCGTATTTCTACAATCAATTACTGTATTTGTAGATATGTATTTTTTCACTTCAAAAACAAAAAATAGATCATACACACATAGATACACATGTGTGATGTGATGTTCGTGTTTCTACCCTTGACACAGGGACGTGAGAAGCACCAAATCATCATTTTGGGTATCCAAGTATACTTGATGATCTAACTTCGAATCGTTTAGCGTATCAAACGGCCAATGTGCAATGTGGATTCCCGGTGTTTCCCAGCCATGCTGCGGCTTCAGATCGTCACTGGATTCAGCTCGTGGGACTACATTCTGGGGTGGTGTAAGCCGTCTTGCCTTCGCAACCGCTGGCCTTAAACATCACAACGTTTGTTGCGATTTCCTCTCAAATTGGATAACAATGATCGTCAGGAAAGTGTGATTAACTATTTAGGAACAAACTTCTTGTCTGTACTGATAACCTTACATATTCTTCACAATGTGAGTATCGATTATCGATCGTGACCCGCTCCTGGCTGCTCCTTATTGTCTCCAACGCAGTTGACACAGACATTGGAATGCAATGACATGTTGGCTAGTCAATAAACGTGGTGAACCACGATTAGCTCCATGTCCAATAGCCCCTGGGATTTTTTCAGTGCTGGTGTTTGGCAACAACCGGTGCTTGGGAGTCATTGTTGGTCAGCCACGCTCGATGATCTGTTGCGAAACGGCAAAATTGTGTAATACCAAGCTGGTGTAGGGTGTTACCTACGAACCTTAAACATTGTAATCACTAATGCATGCAGATGCGTACATATGTTTGTGTACATAACATATTTCATTGGATTATAGAGTTTTCTGGTGACTATTCTGATATAGTACCCCAAGAGTTTTAAACGTATACATACAAAGTTCTGAGATACATACACTAATATATACTCTAAATCAGGAACCCAACAAAATGGTTGGTTTGTTTATTACTATACATTGCTAATCTTGGATCATGTGGGGGTCTCCTAATTTGAGAAACACCAATATGCAAAAACATAGATAGGTTTCTATTTCGATGCTTAACATAATAACTCCAAGAACTCCGAACCATGTAGGTTCAAAACCGGCTGGTTCCACGGCCGCAGACATTGCGCTGGGTTCCCATCATCAGCTTCTTTGCCATGAGACCAGCCACTAATTGGCCATGATCAATGATAGAAACGGAAAATAACACTATCATTCGATAAATGGAAAGATGGAAAAAATCTCAATTGGCCATGATAGAAAAGAACAATCAACATAAGGTTCGAACGCTCAGTTGAGCCGAGGAACTAGCCTCAACCTTCTGAAGTAAGCCCAATGGTGTATTGGCCCATGTACATTAGGTCAACCGTTTCCCTTATGGATAAACTACACAGGTTTACAGGTTTACATGAGGTCAAACCAATATTATGGTTAATGACCTTATACCTATTGGTTAATGACCTAATGGTTTAACAACTATTAATGACCTGATGGTTTATAACTATTAACCCAATGATGGTAATGACCTAATGACCTAATGACCTAAATTATGGTCATCCTAACCCATGTTAATGCCAACTGGTTACAGCTATGATGGCGCTTCTGATGGCGCTTGTCCGACTCGCCAGGCTTCTTGCTTGGACCGACTCCGACAAGAAGCGCATGGACGCCTCAGGCGCGGTGCGGAGAGGGGTTGACGTGGCGCCATGGCGGGACCAGCGCGCGGAGCGGATGGCGGTCATGGCGGCGGTCGCTTCGTTTCCATTGTATTTCATGGAGGTTCATGTCAATGATGGTTAGGCATATGGTTATGGGTCAATATTCATAACCAACCAATAATGATGGATAATAACCAACAAACTATAAGGAAATCAATGGTTAATAGTGGGGAACCAGCCATATCTTTAGAAAAATGGACTTTGATTCTGTTTTGATGAGGCTTCGTGCATACTAATTGTTTGGGTTGTTGAATATGGCAGAATCTTTGTTGACGCGATTCGATAAGCATGATTGGCAAGCAGTTGATTTCATAGTTAGTCATGGTGGTGATAATCATGATTCATAACTAGATTGCTGGCCGTTGGTCACATGGCTTGGTTATGCTTGGTTACCGGATTGCTGGGGAGCCTGCCCCGCACCAGCTTCGGGCTCCATGCCGCTTGGGGCCAATGCGATGTAGTTCGATCGCATTTGGAGTTGTACCGGCATCGGTATGATCATCAGTTTCCAAGTTATGTCCGACATAGGTTTTAGATCGGATAGTAGTTTTAGATTTTAGGGAGGCCAAGCCTAGGGGTTCCAGAGGCGAAGAGCAGTCTCATCAAGTGCTTGCGAACTGTGGGAGTGACCCTAGTCGTGTGACACCAACGATGCTGTTCCTTGCTCCAGCTTGTCGTCTGCCCCACCATAGAAGTCGATCCTCAAGACATGGCTGCGTAACCATGGGAGCGCTGGAGCGCTGCGTGTCCATCTGCCTTCTGGGAAGGAAGTGGCCGCCGTGCCTGTAGAAGCACTGAGCAACGTCCTGAGCCTCAAGCGGTACCTGGCATCTCACTGCGGAGTCCCGCGCTTCAGGCAGAAGCTTCTGCACAACGCGGCGGAGTTGCAGGACGCAGCTGATGCCCAGACCTTGGAACCTCGTGATGTACAGCTGATCGTGCTGCCGTTCGTGGATGAGCCGCTGGACCAGGAGCAAGGAGCTGGCGAGCTCATAGCGGCAGTTCATGGGCGGCAAGACACGGTGGTGGAGCAGCTGTTGCAACGACCTCAAGACCCCGATGTTTACAGGCGAGACGATGGTTTCCGCGTGACTGCACTTGGCGAGGCATGCCTTCAAGGAAGTACGGACATAGTCCGCCTGCTGCTGGAGGCTCGTGCAGACAGCAACCAGACGTTTGATGAGAGAGCGAACCGCTTCAGGAGCACCACACCTCTTGAGGCAGCTGCTCGCGATGGCAAGGTTGAGATTGCACGCATGCTGCTGGAGGCGGGCGCCAACAAGGATGAGAAGTCCGGTGACTTTGAAGAGACACCCCTGGGCGTTGCTGCTTCCAACGGCCATGTGGAGATGGTACGGACGCTGTTGGACGCCGGTGCAGACAAGAACCTGAAGAGCAACTGCTTTGGGGTGGATCCGAAGGAGAAAGGTTACACACCTCTTGCGTGGGCCTGGTGGGAAGGCCATAAGGAGGCAACCCAGGTCCTTGAGGAGGCCGGTGCATTATGGGAGTGATCGAACTCGGGTCAGTGATTTTCTACCTGAGGGTAGTCAGTGGAGTTGCTGGGCCAGTTGAAGCCAGTGTTTTCCTCCCTGATTGTACAGATTCGGCTTTCAACACCCAGCTTGCTTGACGGGCCGTGAGCCCGCAGGCCGAAAGATGTCGAAAGGACAAGGCAGCTGTACAGAAAACGGCCGAAGCATCAGCCGCGTGCCTTCGTGCGAAGTTATAAGCAGTGCTGTTGGTTTTGTTTTGGAAACCTGAACCCATCGCTAAAGCGGAGGGCTGGAAAGTTATGAATCATGGAGCGGTGGTTGGCGGTTGGTTGATGGTTTGTCAGTTGACTCGTTCACGTGTCGGTTGCTCGGTTTCTTGCTTGTCCCCCTGTTTACTTGGCTGTTTGGTTGCCTGTGTGGTCTAGACGGCTGGCCTCAGTCTTCGGCTGACTGGTTGGATGCTTGCCTGCGGACTGCGACTGATTGTTTAGCATTTTCCTGTTTCTTGCGCTAGTTTTAGGTTTGTAAATTACACTAATAAACTCAAATGCGATGAGTATCCATCCTTACTACCGTTTGCTTCCTATCTAATTTCCTTATGTTGCTAGTTTCCCACTAAGTACTCTACTGCTGCAGCGTTGTTTCTTGCACAACTTTGCGCTGTGTGCTAGGCTGTTTCCACGTACGCTAGGCGATGCCAACTGCAGGATGATGTGCTTCTACCATGAATTCACCACAAATAACTGCTGTTACTCATCAATGAACCATTACTCATCAATTGACCATTTAGTAACCACCATTAACCATCAACCAACCATCATCAACCGCCAATCAACCACCAAGCCCCACTGGTAGCTGGACACCTGGTCACGACCTGCCAGGTTTCACTCTGATGATGTGTGCTGCCATTGCGGACAACGCCGATGCCGTGCATGAGTTGGCGGTTCGCCCGGCACAACTTGGCTTCAGCCCCGGAGAATCAGCCACGGGTTGGGAGGAGAAAGATTCGTGGGTGTGTCTCAAGCCATCACGGACTCCTCACTCATCCAGTTTATGAATCATCCTGGGTAATGACCTGGAATAAAGCCTCCGTTTGCGTGTTTTGTATTTTAAGAAACCACCACGTGGGGAATCCAATTGTCAAGCCAATGGTTGAGGACAAATATGAATGATGGTGGTTAATACGTAAATCCATTACCAATGGTCCAGGAAATCATTGATTCAAAATGGTTGTATGTTGAAATTGCAATTTTGGCATCGTTGTACTGTAAAACTGGATGGCAGAATTTCAATGGCAAGCATGCCAGCAAAGGGATCCCATCGCATCGGCCGTCGTGCAATTCCCCAGTCAGCCCTCTTGGTTTGTGCTGCTCCATTGAGCTTAAGTAGATGTAATTCATGGACTGCTGGGCCAGGACCATCAATAGTCAAACCTGAGCCGCAAGCATGCCAATTTGCACACAACTTCATAACAAATTGCATGTTCGTCATTGCATGATCAATGTCGACACATACAATATATAGTACATCCTTGTTTCTAGGTACATCTTTCTCCGTACGCGCGGAAATTCTGCATAGAATGCATGAACGCTGTACACTACCAATTAGGCGTTAGACATTAAACCAATGAATGAATCGACGCATATATTTGGATGCATGTCTAAAAGTAGCCAACTACATTATTGGATGAACAAAAGTGATGTGCGGAAAGGGTATTTTGTCAAGGTTATTTTGTCCGTCACTCTAAATAGATGTATTCATATATTTATATATATATAATATATATATACATGTTTTACATGCGTATATCTCGATTTTTACACAATTGCTATGTATATATGACATTAATTACTATAAAATAGATATCTCTACATATCAACAGGCGCACGTGCACATGTACAAAATATATACATGCACTTATTGTTTGTACATTTAAATACATATATATCGACTTTTATATATGTCAACATATATATGTATGTACATGTTTTTGATTTTACCTATATATATATATATTTATATATACACACATATATTTATACATACATGCCGCCAAACCTATTTCCCTAGGCATGACCAACCATGCAACCACCACCGTGTTGCCAGGCCACTGATACGACTGGCGCGTTGGTGAACCAAGGTTTGAAGAGGCGCTGCTACGCTGCTAGTGGTGACTAAGAATGGAGCTAAAATGGCGGGTTTGATGGCGGTGAATGATGGTTAACAATGGCAACATATAAGGGTTACTAGTGGTTTCTTGTGGTGGTAAATGATGGTAAATGATGGTTAGTGATGGTTACTAGTGGTTATCAATAATGGTTTGATGGCGGTGAGTGGTGGGTTTTTGTGGGGGTTAATGGTGGTTAACAAGCTGATTCAAAGGTGGTTCATGAGCTTGTGAATGGTGGTTGGTGGTGGTTGGTGATGGTTACTGGTGGTTACTAGTGGTTGCTAGTGGTTGCTAGTGGTTGCTAGTGCACATGGTTACTAGTGGTTATATACTAGTGGTTACTAGTCGTTACTAGTCGTTACTGGTCGTTACTAGTCGTCACTAGTCGTCACTAAGCTGATTGATGATGGTTAATCATGGCTAATGGCAAATGCCAATGAGTGGTATGTAGTATATGATGATGAATTCTGGTTGATGCTGGTGAAGGACGATTGATCAATGGTTTGATAATGTTAAAACCTGTTGAATCATGGTCAAATCATGGTAAATGAGTGAATGATGCTTGATGATGGTGGATGACGGTCACCACTGCCCAGTGATGGTCAATGCTGATCAAAGAAGGTTTCTTTGTGGCCAGTTAACAGTGGAGGCATCTTTGTGGTTTACAGAATGCTTCTTATATAATTGTTGTGAGCTGCCATCAATGGTGGCTGACAACTAGTTGCCGGCTAGAAACTACTCGTTGCTCAATCGTCTTTATGATGATGCTTGGTAGAAACCTTCCCTTTTGATCACGTTCTACATCCACTTTCTGCCTGGTTTATGTGAATTCACCGCGGATGGGTGCCTGCCGCTGCGGGTTCAACCCACATTCATGGCCTGCAACCGTGTCAGCCGGCAGTATTGAACAGGGAAATCGTGCACCACCAGTTGACGTCTCTGAGCAGGTATTACAGCCATTGTCAAACAATATTAACAACAAAACTTGGTGAACCATGATTGATTGAAATCATTTATATCAATGATAAAAAGTTTTATTTGTCAATCAAAAATGGCTTTCATACCATATCAATTTTTATCATGTATTTACATCCCGGTTGGAGTTTCCTCTCTATAATAGTCATCCTGGGGGTTCAAAAAACCTATCCATTCTAGAGAGAGGAATCTCTATAGAATGGCTCTTGTATTTTTGAACTACATCTTTGGCAAAAAATGGAGTTTCCAGCGTTGTTGGGTGATTTTTCCAAAGCCATTTTAGAGAGTATTTGTTGGAGACTTTTTCCAGAAGGGTTTTCCTGTGGCATATCATGGCAAATCCAACTTATTCGATCTTGTTCTTTCTTTTTTCCAATTGTCTTATCTTTGTAAGGGTGTATATGAATTTTCATATTGCCGCCAGATCTGTTTGATCATATTTTTAAAGCTCGCCTGAATCGGTGTGATT
Organism: Symbiodinium kawagutii; assembly: GCA_009767595.1. Classification (NCBI taxonomy): domain Eukaryota; class Dinophyceae; order Suessiales; family Symbiodiniaceae; genus Symbiodinium; species Symbiodinium kawagutii. The sequence goes on along the minus strand of VSDK01010247.1, from coordinate 82,875 downwards.
GGATTCAGTGAAGGTCTGTGATCGGGCAGTGTTTCAGAGTTCGCTTGGCCTGGAGCCAGCATTCAGCACCCATGGGATCCAGGGGTTCCATTGACCATGCCCAAACCAAGGAGTTCCATTCTAAAGAGTTTTTTGGACGAATCAGATTTCTATGTTAAGAAATTTAGGCTTCACATAGAATTACCATTTTAGAGTGCAGGGGCTGGGCATTGCCCTCCATGGACTTTCATTTTATAGACTGCGCGCCCCCCCCCAAACCGGGTTTAGTACTCTAAAATGATACCCTCCAGGTGGTACCCTTAATTCCAAAGGGGATGTATTTACTATCAATGGTTAACCATGATTGATTGATAATACTAATTGTCAATGATAAAAAGATAAGCTATTGTAAACCATTATTGATTATTGGCAGGGATTAATAAAACAATGTTGAACCATTTTTGATTGATCTCATGTATATTAATGGTGTTAGCTACGATTAGGTCAGTGATGGTTAGTTGGATCAAGCACTTGCCAATGGATATAGTACCAATCACTACCAAACCCTCGTCGATTAACCCTCATCTATTAATCAATTACATAAGCATCACTGACCATCATTATTCATTACGAAGCACTAACCAATACTACCCAGCCTTATCCACCTCGATCAACCATTCTCATACACCATTGCCTGAGCCTCATTGATGTTTAAACATATATCATGTGGTTAGTTCAACAAGAAGCGCAGGTATTAGAACCCTTCTCAACCGATGTTAGCCAGCCATGATTATCCATGACCAACCACTACTAACCAGCCGTTATCATCCAATAACACCCATTATTACCCAGCCATGATCATCCATTACCAACCAATTTTCACCATTATCCACTATTTTCATTAATAATATCGTTCATTACCGTGATTATCATCCGTTATCCGCCATTATGAAGTCATATTTGACTCCAATACCCGCCATTACCAACCATTATCCACCATCATTAATCCTTACGAACCATGATTTTGCCACATTATCAAGCCATTATTAACGATAATCGTCGAACCCTTATCCACCATTATTAACCTTTTCCACATTAACCATCCATTACTAACCTTATAATCCACCATCATTAACCCTTATATACTCATGTTTGATTATCATTCATTATCAAACCTACCCATGATTAGCTATCAACCCTATCCCACCACCATCAACCCTTATCAACGACCTTTACCAACCCAACTGTTAGCCACTTGCGGCCCGGCCCAGGCACTTCTTCCACCTGAGCAGCGTTCTAAATTGGCGTTAGTTTACTTTCCTTTTCGTGGGAATTTATTCAGGCAAAAGTTGACCACGTCTCGAACCGCGAAAGCTCGCGAAAGCGTTTGCGAAAGCATATGTTTCGCGAAAGCTCGCGAAAGCAATGTATGCATGCATCATTACCATGTACATTTTATTGATTATATTCATAGATATTCATTTATATATATTTATTTTTATATACATATTTACATAAGTACCTCTTTGTTTATTTATTCATAAACTGATTATTTGTTGCATGTTTATTTGTGGCCTGTAGCGCACATTTCTTGCATGAAACGCAACGGGATGTCAGACATGTGAAGCACGCAGGAATCGAGGAACACATATTTGTTGAACTGCCTTTGTTTATTTTGCCAGAAGAAACCGAGCAGCTGACTTGCTCCGTCTCGTGGCCTCCGGGCTCAGCAAGAGGGACCAGCAAGGGTGGATGGATCAATTGTAAAGTAATTTGAAGTTATTAAGTCTAAGATGGTCACCCAACTATAGTACATAATATAGTTGATTTTCACTAAATTTCCTAGTCGGGCCCCTCAATCGTCACTAGCGCCTTTGTTTTCAAGCAATGGGGTGGTCTGCTGAGCAGCTTACTCGTCTCAGCGGCCCGGCGGCTGGCCAGAAATATTGCATCTAGCCTAAACAACTCAACATTTTAACTTTTAACGGTGGTTATGTTCAATGTTTTTTTGTCTCAGAGCATGTGTTTTGGAAACATTTTATTTATTTGATTGTTAAATTAGCCAACTCAGGGGTATTTCACGGACCAGACAAGAAGAAGTACTACAGCAGATCCAAGGCAGAGCAGAATGGAATGCCCATTGACTTTGGCAAGCCCGGGAAAGAAGAGATTGTGAAAGAGGCAAAGGGCCAGACCCTAGGTGAACTCGCCGGTGTTTCCAAGCCCGTGCCTTCCACAGAGGTCTGGAGTAAGCAAAAATTCTTATTGTAAAAAACACCATAAACACATCACCCTTCGCAACCTCACCGCCCCCACAATGCCGCCCAGGTGGTGCCAGATCCTACGATGCAAGCTTTGCAAGCACCGCCTGTGGTGGCAGCAGCAAGCACTTCAGAAGCATCCAACTCCGAGCAAGCCCTGGTACCCGCTTCATCCCGAAGTCCCAGCAACAAGCAGCAGAAGATGACCGTTGAGCCAAGCAGTGCATGTCCTCAAGGTAGCGTCGCAGAGAAGAAACGTAAAGTTAGCAGCAGTGAAAAGGACTCCCCTGACTCCAAGGCCAAGAGCTCGAAGAAAAGTAAAGCATCTCCTGCGAGCACACCCAGTAGCAAAACGAACGCCTCCATCGAGTCTAGTGATTCTACTCCAGAGAAGCCGGAAGATTTAGAAGGAAAACGAACCCGAGGGTATGGTGGAAAGACCGCCAAGGCAGAAACTTGTTGGATTTGTGATGCTCCAAGGGATGTTTTCCAAAGGGGAACTTTGTGTACATACTGTGCCAAGATTGCGCGCTTGCAACTAAATCACCAACGCTTTCACGAGCTGAAGGCAGATAAGGATGCACTTGCTAAAGTAAAGACGGAATCTTTGAAGAAACAGGGGCGTAGGAAGTCATCACAATCTACGGCTGAAGATGTCGAGAGTTTGAAACATTTGGTTGCTAGGTTAGAAGTTTTGCTTCCAAAGATGGAAGCTCTTCTATTTCAGAGATAGGGAAATTATGGGAAACTAAAAGATGAAAAAAGCTCTTAGTTGCTTTTCCAAGGGAGGCGGCGTGTATGCCACCACGCTAGGGGAATAGCGAGGAGTGACTGGAACATGCCGAAGCAGATGCTCAGCAAAATGGGTGACGCGAACGTGTGTGCAGCATATACACATTTACATATGTATGTATATTTATATATATAGATAAATTATGCCAGCGGGACACTAAGCAAAAACACTTGGTTGGATACGTTTGTGTTTGTGTAACCTTTTAGAACTAAGACTCCGATTTTGCTTAGTGACCGGTGGGCACGATCACAGCTTATCAATGCTCATCGGGGACTGACAAGGGTACTGCAGCACAATGGTTTTGCTTAATGGTCCGGCGGTAGAGACATGATCATTTTCATGAATAAACGTAAAGCCTGCTAGACATGACATGTTGCTGTTCGACGGACAGCTGCAGAGGTTGCTCCATGAATCAGCGGGACAATGAACAAAACCATGGAATAAGTAATGCTGTTGTAGTAACGTGATAAGAACATGTTGCTAGTCCCGTTGCTGGACATTGATTTTTGGAGGTTTCTCCAGTTTCCCCTTTTAACTTGGTGGTTCAAGACATACCCCCTAATGAAGTGGTTACCCAGTTTCATTTTTTAGTTGTTACTATGCAGGATGGACATTTGTACTCGGACAGCATGGCTTTGCTTGCCATCATCGCGGGTCACATCTTCCCAACATTTTGGGAGAATCAGTGTGAAACCTTTAGATGGTGGAGACTCTTGGGAACGGACAGGTCGAGTGTGGATCATGATATCCTTTTCCCACTGGTTGGTTGTTCAAACAAATTGGTTTGAGTGTTCGCATGTTGATTGAACCCCTTTTCGTGTTCGAGATTTTCGCGAAAGCTCCGCGAAAGCTCCGCGAAAGCCGCGCGAAAGGGCAACCCCTCTTCGTGGAACCTTGGCCCATCTGCTTCATTTGGATCAAGCCAATCCATTCATCATTTGTCTGAAAGGAAGCAGACTTTTAGTAATGTAGTTGTGACAGTATACTTCAACGAAATTGCATTGCAACTAAATTTTGACAAGCAGCTGCCCCATGGGTGCGAAGCGGAAGCCATGGGAAGAAATCGCTAAAAAACAAAAACAGATCATAGTCAAGGATTTGTCTGAAAAGATCCAGTCATATTGTCTGAATCCGGTGGCCGTGCAAGACCTGCTTCGTCAATTGCTACTCTCTCTCGGCTGCGAACTTCCTGCCCAAGCTTCAGAGGATTTCGATGGCTACAAGTCTTTGCTTGGTGCTCTTGGGAAGTTGCGCGCCAGCTTTGGGACAACCCCTCATTTGCACAACCCTTTGGTTACAATTTCCCACTTGGATGAAGCTGTACTATCCACGAAATTCTCCAGAGAAAAACTCCGCCAAGAAGGTTATCCAATCCCCGCTCGGTCCTTTTCCATTGCCCTGGCGCAGAGTAGCGAAGCATCATCATCCAAACCACGGGGAAGATCACGTGAGCGAACTAAGAGAGGTCGGAAGAG
>VSDK01010247.1:0-78312 GCA_009767595.1 Symbiodinium kawagutii | reverse complement strand
GGAAGAGCCAACTTGATGACTCAGAAGTTGTCAGCCTCGTCCATGCTGCCATCTCTCCTCACCTTCAAGAATCCGAGGCCGTGGTAGTAGTTGGCCGCGGAAGCAAGAGAACTATGATGGTTGCACAGTATTTGCGCAAAACCCGGCACCGCATCTATCAGGAGGATGCGAACATTCATGGCAATATGTCTTGGTCAACTTTCTATCGCATTCTGAAACGGCATTATCCTCAAGTAAAAAATCCCAGAAGAAAAACTGACGTGTGTGAGCATTGCAAGCATTTAGAACGACGTCTGTTGCCAAGAGCTCTGCGAGCGATGGAAAAGCTCAAGTCTGATATTGTTTCAGTATGGCCAGGCTACTTCGAAGCATTCGACGCCAATCCCGTCATTGCCCAGAAAAAAAATGATGCAGACAAGTTCCCTTTGATCGCCCGTTTTCTGCAATACCTCAACTCGCAGAACATCAAGGCCGACAAGGATACGAGGAGAGCAACCCTGAGTCGCACAAACAGGCTGACCCTGCACAGTGCCGAAGCTTCGGCCATTCACATCATGAAGGGGCACGTGGAACTTCTAGAGGCATACAGGTGGCACCAAATTTCTTCTAGGCGACAAGCGGCATCTTTGGAGCATCTCGCAAGTGGATCTGGCCTCGCCCCCACCGACATGCTCATCCAGGTCGACTTCAAAGAAAATTTTCGTTATCCTCTCAGCTGCTTGCCTGCGTTAGTTTGTTTTGTTTCCCTGTGTTACTGTTTGTTCTTTACTTGGTTCTGGCTAAAGCCCACCCAGGCAAAGAAGAAACGGGCGATGAGTGGCACGCCCAGAACAAATTGTCTCTCACTGTCTTTGGTGTTTACGCCCGAGTACCGGCCAAGTCCGGAGGACACATTGACATGTACCTCCTCCTAATTTCTGAGATCCTGGATCACGATGCCCAAATCGCCAACATGTACGTCAATGACGCCTTGCGCATCATCCAGGACCACCCAGCAGTTGCATGGTCAAGTTTGCGCAAGTTATGGGTTGCGTCTGATGTAGGGCCACACTTTCGCTCCTACGAAAACGCGGCGCACTTTCTGTGCAATCTCGTCGCTTTGCCGCACTTGAGTCCCTGACGCATGCCCGGTCACCACCCGAAAACCAAACTGAAGAACATGTCTTGCAATACTTGTCAAAAACACTGCTTCAATGTAAACTGGTTGTTCACACCCCCGCTTGCTCAACCTGAAGGTCAAGCACTTGAAGATTGAAGTGTCCGTGCTTTACTTGGGCGAGCACCATGGCAAAGGAGCTGTGGACCGGCTCTTTGGGTGGAGCCGTCAATGGGTGACCCGCTTTCTGCAAAGGCATCCCATCTACCAAATCAAGGACTTGCTGCAGTGCTACACTGACGGTGCCAGAGACATGCAGCGCGATGACCCCACAGGCCCAGTGCTCCAAGCATCCATTTTCGAACCTGGCCCACACCGTCCTTCCCCACGCTATTACTTGTCAGCCGCGGGTTTCAAGATCACACGAACATACAGTTTGACTTCTTGTCTGGATTCTTATGCTGCTGCTGGCGTCAAGATCCGGAACAATGTCTTTACAGATATGCCCCCTGGAACTCCTCTGTCATCTGTAGAAATTTTCTCGGAGGCTAGCCATGAAAAGGTGGAGTGGCGACGAGGGTTCTACGACAAGCCCAGGAGCTGGGAACAGGAAGGCCCTGGGCCTGGGGATGTGAACGACATCACCCGCAGGTTCTCTGACCAGAAGACCTTTGTCACGGACCAGTTGCCCACCGGAAAGAGAAGCTTGGAAGAAAGAATGTCTGCCAAAGCTCAGCAACTCAGTCGACATGCTCAGAAGCGCCGCAGGAAGAAAGCAGCAAGGCAAAGCTCCACCAGCGACAGCTCCTCTTCCAGCTCGTCGGACTCGTCCACTTCCTCCTGACCAAAGCAAACAGTTTCACATCCACCATGATGAATGATGTCTAGGCAAAAAAAGTTCTGTCGAAAACGCTGCTGCCTGGTCTGTTGTTTTGGCCCCGCGAAAGCAACAGTCACCAAAATCACACAAAATCACAAAAAGGAGATTTCGCGAAAGCTCGCGAAAGCAAATCAGTCCACAAACGTTTCGCGAAAGCAAACACCTCAGTCGCGAAAGCTCCGCGCAAGCTTTCGCGTAAGCACTGAATAATTTCCATTGCCCGGTAAAAGGAATTTAGAACACAGCTCACCTGGCCTTCATGTGGAAGAACGTTCGTCCATTGGGAGCAGCGATGGCATATGCCAGTGGCTCGAACAGCTAAGCATTGAGTTCCCACGGTTTTTCCCAGCTTTTCCTACGGAACTCCTATGGTTTCCCACGGTTTTTCCCCTGGTTTTCCCATGTTTTTCTATCAAACTCCCCGAGTTTCGCACGGTTTTCCCTTGATTTTCCACTGGTTTCCCAGGGTTTTCCAATGGTTTTCCCACGGTTTTCCCATGCTTTTCCCCTGGTTTCCCACGGTTTTCCCTTGGTTTTCCCTTGGTTTCCACGGGTTTTCCCGCGGTTTCCACCACGGGTCATCACCAAGGGCCTGGGGTCAGGGTCATCACCAAGGCTGGGAGACGGTCCAGGCCTTGCTGGACAACGGGGCCGACCCCAAGGCGCAAGCGCAGAACGGAGCCTTGGAGCGGGGCTGGCGGGGCTCCTGCTGGGGCTCCTGGTGAACCTCCAAGGAGGGGTGCGACCAGCTGAGGAGTGATGGTTGAGAAGCTGATTGATGAGGGTTGATGAGATGTTGATGAGCTGATTAAGGATTGATAAGAGTTGGTGGTGAGGATTGGTGAATTTGAGTGATGGTTAATGATGGTTAATGATGGTTGCTAGTGCTTACTGATGGTTGATTTTCGTTTTAAGAGCTGATTAGTGAGTGGCTCATGGTTTCTTAGTGAATGTCAATCAGCTGATGCTGGTTCATCATGGTTCATGATGATTACCATTTTTTAATGATTGTTCGTTCCTATCCCTTCTTTCGATCTTTGTTTGTCTTTGTTGCTTGGTGCTGACACTGGTGGCTCTGCTTAGGGTGGCGCCTGCGGCCTGGTTGTCGTTGGTCGATTCGATCAATAGCAGTAGCATTAAATGAATTGGCAGGTACAGACGGGCACATGAAAATGGCATCCATTTGGTACAGATGGGCACATGAAAATGGCATCCATTTCAGTGCTTTTGCAACTCAGGGCCATGGATTTTCAATGGTCAGTGGTGGTTCGAACCCCGATTCTTGGCGGTTCTTACTGGTCATTGATGATAGTGATTGGTGATTGTAGTTCATAATTATTTATATGATACTATACAAATAGTCATACATGGTACTACTGGTGGACGAACAGCAATGAATCATTGTACTTCATCATGTTTCATAGTGATTGGCAGTGATTGGCAATCGTGGTCAATCATTGTTGGTTCATTGACACCCGTCATTCCGCAACAGCATGGGTGGCACGAGGTTTCCGAACCCCGGGCGATGCTGGCGACCGGGCGAACCGACCCAGGAATGGATGCCTTCTTCTTCGCCTGCTGCCTGGGCAATCTGGAGAACATCAAGGGATGGCTACTGGGCCGTGGAGGTTGGGACGTGTTGGGAGGATCACCAGCGGCTGTGCCAAGCGTATCCCCGTATCCCAACAGTTGGACGGCTGTTGAACAGCAGGAGTTCGGGGCACAGGCAATTGTTGATCAATGAACCAGTGAATTGATTGATACCAGGGGTTGATGGCATGTGGCAGCCGGGGCTGATTCAATCAGTGATAACTATCAGTTGACAATCAATTACCACTTTCTAACCATGGAACTGAAAAAATATTCAATTGTTGCTACTTGTGATTATCGGTTGCTTCCATTTGCCAAATGGTAATTGATTATCAAATGGTAATGATTGTCAACCAGCCGATCATTTGCGATCAGTGGCTACTTTAGATACAATTACGAACCAAGAGGAAGTACTTACTCGGTCATGCTTATCAAAAGTAACTAACCAAGTAACAACTAACCCATCCCCGCTGTACCTCCTCCATTTTGTTGGCACATCCACTGGTGGCTGGATAATTCAGGTGAGGACATGTTGCCTGATTGTTGTGGTGCAAAAATTGGGATGCAACTGATACAGCCATCACTTATGAGGATATTCTGACAGCAACTAGATGTTGGTTGCTTAATCACCAGGTATGATGCAATGATGCAATGATGCAATGATGCAATGATGCAATGATGCAATGATGCAATGATGCAATGATGCGATGATGCAATGATGCGATGATGATGATGATGATGATGATGATGATGATGATGATGATGATGATGATGATGATGATGATGACGATGACGGTGACGGTGACGGTGATGGTGACGGTGAGGGTGATGGTGATGGTGATGGTGATGGTGATGGTGATGATGATGATGATGATGATGATGATGATGATGTTGGCCAAGCTTTGACACTTGACAACATTTCCCTGATCAAGTTGGATCATTCTTGTTTTTCTTCCAAGCTGTAATCAAAAAAAGATTAATCAAACTACAATCAACTCAATCTATCCTACAATCTCTGTAGATTTCCCTCCTCAAAAGATCAAGGATTGTAGGATTGATTTTTCATTGATCTGGAAATCCATCGGCACCAGCCGCTCGAGCTCGGATGCGGTGAATCGTTTCAGGTCGCCGTGGTGAAACTTCACGACGTGCCATGATGAATGGTATATCCCAAAAGAGTGGGGAAGGGTGGATGAATGGCATGAACCACTATATTTGTGGATATAAATGGTTTGTTTATGAATTGGACAGCTATACATGTTTCAACTAGATCCATGTCAATGAGTCTAGTTCCACATGAATAAACCAATGAGTCTAGATCCATATGGATTATATATTGAAAAATTACCATGAGATTGACCGTGAATAGCACGAGGCTCGCCGAAAAATTCTCAGCTCAGGCTGAAATCCTTTCCCAAGTGGGACATGGATCGGACCATTCCCCTGGTAGGTGCGGGAACCCGTGCGGGAGGCCTCGCGAAGGTTGCGCGGGTCAGCCATGGGTCATGATGGGTTTGTGACCCATGGCGGTACCTACCAACCAGATGTTCATGACCATAGGAAATTTGTCAGTGACTTGGGGGTACACCATTTTCAGGTTTTTCTTGTGTTTGTTGAAATATATAAGGGCTTCTGAAATAGTAACAGGGATTGATAGGAATTAACTGGGGATAATCATTAACAATAATCGTCAAACAGCTACTATATGGTAGTTTGTAAAAATAGGGAACCCCCCAAGAATGGTTGGGTCATTACTGTAAATGGTTTGTAAAGGATGATCTAGGGAGTACCCCTCTTTTGGGAAACCACCATATGCCCAAGATATCTTCGTTGCGAAGATGGCACATGCATTTTTACCTGCAGACAGTGCTTTACTTATAAATAGGCTCAACAACATGATCTTCAGTGTGCTGGAAGCAACCCTCTGCACATCTCCTCACCAACAAAGACAAAGGCAGCATTGATTGAACAATTACTTTGAAAACAAACGAACAACATGCAATCTTTACTTGAGGCATCTTGAGGCATTTATCTTCAATTCCTTGAATGTGTCCATATCATGCTTCGTTCGCCTTTTCGCAAACGTCTATGTGTTTTCATGGCAGATGCACTTGAACATACCCTTTCCGATCGTTAGTACTCCCCTGAAACCACAATCTCTCAATCCGCAATCTGTACTAAACACACTGATACTAAACCAAGTGTTCAACCACAAATCTGCATCCCTGTTTTCCAACCACCATTGATGTGATGTTGCCGTAGCCCTCAGCCTTGTTTCCAAGTGATGAATCTTCCACTGAGCCGCATCTCGTAGCGAGGCATGAGCCCCTTGTGCGCGGCCGTATGCAGCGGTGCCAAGAAGGTCAGGGCACGTTGTGGCAGTTTTTCACCAAGTTAGGGGGGTGGTTCTCGAAATCGGATTACACTCTGGTGAACTAACCTGGCAATGGAAAATCCACCATTTATAGCTGATTGCCTAGGGTTTTCGTAACCAAATGGTGGTTTTTCCATTGCCATGTTAGTGTACCAGAGGGTAACTAACCTGGTTACCTGGTAACTGACCTGGAAATGCACCAGGTTTTTCACCCGGGGGTTCTCCATTCGGGGGGACCCTTGGTTAAACTGACCGGGTTACCTGGTAACTAAGCTGGGGGCCCTCTGTTAACCTAAGCTGGCTGCGTGGAAATCCACAGTAGAAATGGCTGGTTTACTTTGTTTACTTGTACAAAATCGCCATGTTCGACTTCCTGGGGATCGTTGGGACCGTTTCCCAGAGGGTAGCCCCAGTTATCATCCTTGATATCAACCATTTGGAGTAGTAAACCAACCAGTTCGGGAGGACCCCTGTTTCGAGAAACCACCAAGTGTGTGGGACAACCTGTTTAATTAATCATCATTGTAATTTAGCAATAGGTGCACAATAAAGACCTACTAAGACCGCATGCGCCAACCAACTTTGATTGATTGCGGTAGATTTTATCCATTTACTGTACCACAGTGGTCATTGAAAGTATCAGTGTTATACCTTCCACTCCATCCAAGTGTGGTTCCTACGTACGCTTGGGCGAGTTTGCCCGTCTGAATATATGTGTGTGCCAAATCAATGCCCCTTCAATCACGATGGTTACATCACCAAACCAAACATCACCAATCACCAATCATCACCAATCATCAATCATCACTCAGCCTTAATGAAGATGATCGATAAATATTTGTCACCCAAGATACCGGTTGATCAAGCGAGACAGAACCATGCACCGCACTGTAGCAGCTGATCCGCAAGGAACATGTGCTCAAAGTCCTGATCGAGGCGAGCGCGCTGAGAACACGAAGCAGTGAGAACCAAATGGCGAGTTGGGTCAAACACTTAACCAACCAATGTCATGGTGGTTACTACCCAGCCAACTATAGGGAAAACAATGGTTAATGATGGGGAACCAGGGGTACGGGGTGAACTGACCCACAGCCAAATGGCAGTTAATCTATCCAACTAATAGATACTAATAGGGGATAATCACCAACAATAATCAGGACAGCAAGGGTCAATGATAGGGGAAGCAGGGGTACAGGAAATGTTTATGGTTGACAATTGCCACTATTTTTAATATATGGTGTTATCAGCTAGTGGTGTCACTATTAATGGAAACAAAACGGATGTTTGATACAGACACTGGTACTATCGACTGTTTGATGAGTGAACATCATGTGGTGGCATTTTTTTCCATAGGGAACCTCCAATCATCCAATACTGACCACAACCAATTAACGGATTACCAACAATTTGGAGTGATAAACATAAGTCATCCATCTTTGGGCCAATTTTCAGAACCCCCCATATGGATGTTTCTCAAGATAGGGGGACCTCAAAATCGTCCATCATGAACCATCTATAGTAATAAAGCAACCATTTTTGGGGATCCCCTATTTTCAGACCCCCCGATATATTTCAACAAATCAAAAAAACCTGGAGACCAGCAGCCGCAGCAAATACGGACGAACTGCTCACCAGAGGGATCTCACTGCAGCGAAGCTTCGCAGGAAAGCTCTGAAGGTCAGGTTACTCCAGGTTTTGGAAGGCGAGGTTACAGGGATTTCTTAAGCCATTGGGAAGCCCAAAGTTATGGATGGATTATGATTAACAATAACGTTAAGGCGAGGTTATGGATTATATAAATAAACCAATGGATTATGATATCTAACCAAAGTTAAGGCGAGGTTATGGATTATGATTAATAATGGTTAGATAAAGGATGATTTGGGGGGCTCCTCATTTTGAGAAACGCCCACAACCACAATCCAAATCTTACTGCATCACCAGTTCCAAAGGTAAGTACCAGCTGTGATGAAGTACTTCCAGCCACCACACCAACCAAGTAGCCTCTGGTAATCGTTAAATGTGTAACTTGACATTGAAGATTCATGATCAATTTACCATTCAATCCATCACGTCGCCTTGTTCAACCAATCCTTACACCAACCTGGTGACGTTGTTTATTCGAAAAAATCCAACAAATCCAAGCTGATGACATCCCGAAGCACCCCACTCCCTCATCAACCGCGAAGCCCGGGGGGGTTCCTGTGCCCGCCTTGGTACGGGGCCCCAACGAGGCACAGGCCAACTTGACGCAGAAAGCGCGCTGGGGCGGGGAATCCTCGTTGCTTTGCATGCTCGCCGCTGGGCAGCAGAGCTGAGCTAACGGTGAATCGATGGAGCTTCAGATGGCTATGGGTCCGGAAATTGTCAGAAGAACGTGAGCAAAAGTGCTCACAAATTGTACAAGATGTTAACATAAGATGTTGAACAAATTGTCAAATCTCATGTGTGCACCCGAACTGTTGAGATGTTCAACATTTCAGTACGTTTCATAAGTTCACAACCACGCCATCATCACGTGATCATCACGTTATCATCCGACTGGTGACCACCAGACATGAGTCCCAAGCTTCAGCTCCTCACGCCTTGCTCGAGGCGAACAACGAGGACAGCCAATGCCCAGCCCTACAGCTGCTGTTGGATCAGGGCTGTCCCTGGGCCGAGATTCGCGCTGTTAACGTGAGAAGATCAGGGTGGCTGGGTGGTGGTTTTATAGGAATCAGCAGGTAACGACCAAACCATGGCAATGGTCATCCTAACCATGCTGCTGGGTTTGTAACTGGGATGATAAAACCATGGTTTTATAGGGGTTTGTAGTGGTTAATAATAGGGGATAACAACCAACAGTAGTGGTTAAACAACTACTGGCTGGTGGTTTGATTCACGTTTTTTATTTTCCCTAGTGTTTATTAGCAAATGGCTGGTTGACAAATGTTTTTCGCAGGGGTGGTTCAACCATCAAGCAGGTAAGTGACTTGTTCATAACATGTTGGACAACACCCACTGTGAGTCGATGAACTTGAGTGAGAACTGTTGCTGCAGTTTCAGCTATTTGATTTGTTTAATGGTTCAGTAGTTAATCGCGCGGTACATTGGGCGGCCACGGCATCCCGTTGTTGGTGAGGAGCCTGAGTGTGGCTTGCAAATGTCAGAGGCTTCATGTTGAAATGCCACTGTATACACTCTGGTAAACTAACATAGCAATGCAAAATCACCATATTTCAAAGAGAAACCCTGGGAAAGCATTAATGATTGGTGGATGTTCAATTGCTATGTTAGTTTACCGAAGGGTAAATTAGTATCATAGTGATATAACGATATTTCAATATATTTTGTTATTTATGTATCTTTTCGGTGGTACACATAACTTAATTACTTGACATCAGGTTCTGCTTGATTGAATGTCATCGTGAATATATATTTGGATCTCAGGCTATGGATTCATGTTCAACAGATAATTTTATGAATGGCTTACAGCCACTAAGTTAGATGTTCAGTTGTTTTTTCAAAATTTTGTTTTGGATTAGGGTTTAGCTAACATACCAAGAATTAGGGTTTAGCAGTTGGGTAAGGGATTATCATAGGAATACTCATTATGAACTGCCTTGGAATGAGTCAAACAGTTGCCTCATGTTGAATCCCCAATTGGGATTTAGTTGCGCCACCTTCAAGCTCGGCGCCTAGCCGCATCAATTTTCCATGAGCAGCGGATCGATTTCGCAAACGGTTTCCCATGGCCCCAAAGAACTAGCACTGAATCATGTAAGGAAAATTCACTCCATGGTCATTGATCTAATTATGGCGTTCAATTCTTGCAGGGTCATAAGCGTGAATAGATTGTAGCCACCACAAGAGAGATACACAATGATACACATATAAATAAAAACAAAAACATATGTAGGTTACATCATGTTTTCAGTGAAAACAATTGCGAACCCCTGCTTTCCACAAAAAATATATGTTGGTTCATTAAAAACATACGTTTCTCACTGGGTTTATTAAAAACAAATGTTCATTAAAACATCTGCTGCTGTTGGTCGCTAACTGCTGCTGTTGGTAGCCATGACCATTTCATAGCCAAGCTGCCATGGCTAGCGGGTTGCGCCTTGTTGCTCTCTGCCTCCGAGGCAATGTGAACGCCAGCTGGACTGCTCACACGACCTTCTTTGCGGGTGCCTTGAAGGCGTGTTTAGAATGAGCATGAGCGCAGCTGGAGCGATGAAGCAATGGAGGAATGAAACCAACCAATGGTCACTAGCTGGTGGTTGATGATGATAATATATGATAATGGTTGATCATGGAAAAAATGATTCTTTGCACGTCGATAGGTGGATACATGCCTAGATTCCAACCAATACATACAGACATACCAAGCATACAAACACAAAGACATCTACTTGTTCACATAGATGCCTACATTTTTTTTACATTTACATTATATCTGGTTGGTGGTTTGGTTCACATGTCAATATTTTCCCTATCAATTATAAACAACTGGTGGTTCAACCACCAACCAGCTGATGATCAGTATCAACTATTATGACCATATATAACCATTATTAACCATTACTAACCACTCATTAACCATGGGTTGAAACCACCAACCAGTCATGTGTTTTCCCTCAACTGAGGTCCCTGAGGTTCCTGTCCGGTCAGGTGGTGAGGATGGGCAGCAAGATGCTGCCGGATCGACCATTGGCCGAGTTGGCCGTCCTGCAAGGGTCGACTCCGTTGCAGCTCGGCGGCAGAGCTGGTGGCGTGGCAGGTGAGGACCAGTGGAGAACAGGTGGTTGATAACCAATGGTTAACTAGCTGGTTCATGGCTAATAACAGGGGATGATAACTAACATATGGCTATGGGTCAATATTCACCAATCAATGGCTAACAATAGCTGGTTCATGGTTGATAATAGGGGATGACAACCAACGATAGTAGGGGATATACCAGCTATGTGGCTATAGTTGGTGGTTTCTCAAGCCATAGGGAAGCCCCAAAGTTATGGTTGGTTTACTGCTGCAAATGGTTAATAATGGATGATTTGGGGGGTCCCTTATTTTGAGAAACACCTAGTTGAAGAGGGCTATGGGTCAAGCAGTTCACCAACCAACCAATGGTTAATGGTTAATAATAAGGGATAACAACTAGAGACTATAGGGGATATACCAGCTATAAATGGCTATGGGTCAAGCAGTTCACCAACCAATGATGGGGGATGATGACCAACAATAATAGGGAAAACAAAGGTTAATGATGGGGGAACCAGGGGTCCAGGGTGAACTGACCCACAGCCTTAGCTAGTATAACTAGGTGAATTGCAGGGTTGAATAGTTGAAACTTGGCAGTTTGGATTTTTTGGTATTATACTGGTACTTGAATATCTGGCCATAATTGCTTGGTAATCAACCGGTTGATAGTTGAACCATTTGCTGGCACCAACAGTTACAATCAGTTGGTTCTGATTAGTTGGTTCATGGTTCATGCTTCATGGTTGGCCTACAGTTGACTGGTAATTCGCTGATACTCCGGTGATACTTGATTGGTCAAGAATTGACGAACACGAGTGGTTGAACGGTCAAGAATTGAATGGTGAAGAACTGATTGGTTAAGAATTTATTGGTCAAAGTTCAAGAATGGATTGGTTCAGAATTGATTTGTTAATCAACAATTGTTGGATTAAGAATTGACGACTATTTGGTTGATCCTTCGTGGACTGGTACTTCACTAGTGCTTCATAGCTGCTTTGTGAACCAAAATTGCAGAGCACCAAGGCTGGCCACAGCCTCCAGCCCCATAGGAATTGGTCAAAAGGCTCTCCGTCCGTCAGCCCTCCTCGGTTGAAGCCAGTGATCCATTGGTAAGCTGTGTGAAGCAAGACTGAGTATCAATATGTGTAAACATATTCACTCAATAGTGATAGATTGGTAAGCTGTGTGAACCCAGATTATTGTGTGAAAGATCATTGTATCAACATGTTTGTTTCCGGACCAAAAGTGGTGCCCGGCCGTCATACCCAAAGAGTCCTTTTCCACCGGACGCCCTTTCGGTGGCTTTGGCGCCGTAGTTCCCTGGTTTAATACATGGCTGTGGGTCAAAACCTTGCCCTAGTGAACATAACGCTATGGCTCCATATTAAGCATCAATTTCATGGTGGATAATAACCAGCAACCTATAGGTAAATCAGTGGTTCATGACGGGGGAACCAGGGCTTGTTGGGATCTTCACCCAGCCAAGCTGTTGGTAGGTTACCCAGCCCGCCACGCGGCTGCTCTCCCGCGGCGGCCGGTCACAAGTAAGGCACTTCGCAGCAAAACGTGGAGACGTGGAAATGGTGAGGTGCCACTGATAGAAGTTGGGGCCGGGGCCATGGAGTGATGGCCGGAGGAAGTTCCTTTGGATGTAGCCATGGTTAGTTGCACCCGTAATGGTTCATAATGGTTATTAGTTGGTTAATCAGCCATTTGGGGATAATGATAGGGATTAACAGGGGATAATCGTCAACAATATTTACCAATGGGTGTTTCTTAAAATTGGGAGCCGCAAAGTTATGGTTGGTTTATTACCTATAAATGATTGATATTTGATGACAACTGGGGGTACACCCATTTCGAGAAACCAGCTTGTAATCATGGCTAGTTGCAACCTGCACCTGGATGAACCCCAAACTGACCATGGCTTTCTTTTTACCAGTTGTTTGCGCACATAGCAAATCCAAGCATGGTCATGAGGCTGCTGGCTCCCATGGTCAAGCACAAGTTGCAGATGTTCAACTCAGGGTTTCGTAGCCATTGCGCATTTGAGCTCGTGTGTCTAAGAAATGTCTCGGCATAAGACAACACACGTTTTAAAGCGTTCAACGTTCATGGTACCACTTAGGCTGGTTGGTGGTTTCAATCATTTTTTATTTTCCCTATTAGCTATTAACAAATGTTTGGTTGACAAGCATATTTTTCATAGGGGTTGAACTACCAACCAGTAGGTGTGGGGATTGCCTCCACCACCTTTGGCTAATGGGGCGCGGTATGATGAAACCGAACTGCCAAGGCTTGGCCTCCACATGCCAACCATGATCCTGCCATTCAGGATGGTCGATGTGTGGGTAGGAATGTTTGGTCATGGTTAAGAACCAGCAACAACCAACAGCAGTGTGGTAAATGATGGTTGATGGATGGTTAATCCATGTTTATTATGTTTAATTTAAGTTACATGATCGTTCAATAGCCAGCAAAACCAACAATGATCAATGTTCAATGGTTACCAACGACATCTCATCCGATCAATGTTCAATGAATACCAACGACATAAGCCAACCTGGCTCATGGATGTTTAACCGTGTTCAACACTATGTTCAACCAGGTTCAACCAGTCGTTGTAGTTGCAGAATTTTTTTGTACCGGTCCGGACGAAGCCGGGAAACACCAGCGATTCTGAAGGCTGACCAGGAAGGACGAAGAACATGGCTCAATATTGTCCATATGGTGGTTTCTCAAAATTGGGAGCCCAAAAAATGGTTGATTTATTACTATAAATGACTATTAATGGATGATTTACGGGTACCCCTATTTTGAGAAACACCCATATATGCTTAACTAACTGCTTAATGGTTAACATAGTAAGGGATAGCCAACAATAATAGCGGATATACCCAGTATATATGACTATGGGTGAAGGCTTGAACCCTCAACCTGATGCGGGGTAATGAGCAACAATGATCGGAATACAATAGTTGATGCGGGTACACCAGGGGTACATAGTTCTGACCCATAGCCCCATCTACCAACTCTGATGTTTCATCAATTTTAAACAGGATTGTTCAAAATAACCATCATTAACCGCGTTTTTTCTTTACTATTGCTACTCATTAGTCATACCTATATGGTTATGGGTCAATATTAACCAACCAATAGTGGGGATAGTAACCAACAATTTCATAGGGAAAACCATGGTTTCTAGTAGGGGAACCAGGGGTACGGGGTTTTGACCCACAGCCATATCTGAACTCCAGCATTCTTGAACACCAGGATGTTCCAATCAACGTTGGCTTCATCCGCTGCGCACAGGCAGTTGATTTCCGCCAAAGCTGATGTTCACTGCCGCAACAAAGAAGGGCGTCGTCCGATTGACGTGCCTTGACGTTGGCGCAGTGCGGTGAGGGCGTGTGAAGGTAGGTGACTACCATGATAGATTGTTTGAGTAGTGAGCTCTCAACAAGGCCGGTTTACGGTATACTGGTTGGTGGTTTTAAACAGTTTTTATTTACCGCAGTAATCATTAACAAATGGTTGGTTGACTAATATTTTTCATAGGGGTTGAAACCACCAACCAGTATATCTATGGTTGAGCATGGCTATGAATGGTTAATTGATAATTGTCGGTAATCATAAATAACGATTCATACGGGAAGGGGGTCGCTTCAGAACGCCATGAAAGTGTCGCTTCAAAACGCTTGAAAAGGGTCGCTCCGAAACGCGCTGATTGTGGCCCCAAGCATGTGTTTGATGTAGGTTGGGCATGCACTCTGCATGAGTCCCAGATTGAGGAAATTTCATCCCTGTGGAAGCTTCAGAACTCCTGTTTTGCCAGGGCCCACATGTTTGAACTATTGCTTTTCCAGGGTCATTCTTTGCACCATCCAATTGGAAACAATATTACAACGACCCTTCTAATCCCAAACCAGGTCCCCAAACCTACAGGTGTGTAGGAACCCTGCCAACCGTCGCGTGTGTAATTGACCCCAAGGGCCCCCATAAACCCAACCCAGTCCCCTGTCCCGGTCCCCAAACCTACAGGTGTGTAGGAACCCTGCCAACAGCTGTGTGTGTGTAAGTGACCGCAACGTCCCCCCCTAAACCCAACGCAGTCCCCTGTCCCGGTCCCCAAACCCACAGGTGTGTGGGAACCCTTCGTGCAGTTGTGTTCGGAAGTGACCCCAAGGTCCTCCCCTAAACCCACCCCAGTCCCCTGTCCCAATCCCCAACCCTTAAATGGTGTTTGGAAGTGACAAATCGCTGTGCTTAGAAGTGACCCAAAAGTGGTGTTTGGAAGTGACCCTGGAACCATTCATATTTGTTGATGCTCGATACTAGTACCAGGGGGTTATGAGGTGCTGACAATGCCAGGATCGATATTGGACCCATGTTTGTTCTGATACATCTCGTGATCTATGTGTTTTTTGGCAACCTGTTCAGATCCATATCAAATACGCGCTCAGGCATTGACACTCTTGTTGTTCAGGATTTGTTTCATGCACAAGCATCCATGTATGGAGTAGTTGGCAGAATCCAATTAGTCTTAAAATTTGATATTTGCTCCAGCAATCGTACTTAATCAGTTCAGAGATGTTAAGAGTTGTTCATGATTAACACCACTATTACAGGTTGTCTATCGTTGATCAGCTAACCAACAATGTTCACCTTTATCTTGTTGCTAACCTTGGTTGACTGTTCGTTGTGCATCAGCAAGGTTGCTGGCATAGACCAGCACCATTTGTGAATAAACCATTACTTAGCTTGTGTTTATGTGGCTGTGGGTCAAAACCCTGTATCCCTGGTTCCCCCACTATTAGCCATTGATTTCCCTATTATTGGTGGTTCTTATCCCCCATGAAATTGGTTGGTCAATCTGGACCCATTGCCATGTGGCTTGATGAATTCGGCTGTGTACCCCCGGCGTACCATCATTGACCATTCCAGCTATTACTGTTGGTAAACATCATCCAGTACTCAAGAGGCAATATTGACCCATCGTCTTGTATAGTTGGTTATATCCTATGGAGTTGGTATATCCCTATAGTTGGTTTTAGCTGACGGTCCGAATTACGGCCCCGCAGGTTTTATGGTTTTTGACAAGTTTCACCGCGGTGGTTCCACGTGGCACGGTGGTCACCGGTGTAATTGGGGTGGGGTGGGGTTGGGGTCGGTCATGATTTTCTGACATCTCATGATGTTCTGACATACGTCCACGCGCGCGGTGGTTCCACGTGGCACGATGGTCACCGGTGTGATTGGGGTGGGGTGGGGTTGGGGTTTTTTCATGATCTTCTGACATTTCATGATCTTCTGACATACGTCCACGTGTGCATCTTGGCCATGCTTCCGCACAACTTGGTCAAACCGGGTTCTGTGCCTCCAAAGGCGTCTGTTCGTGACATAGAGGCAAGCAAACTGCTTGATCGTCTGGAACAGACGTGCCAAGTGCATTCTTTGCAAAAGGTTCACAAGTCACATGTGCATTCCGATGGCTGCAAAGCATGGGCCAATCAATGCAAGAAACGTGGCCTGAATCACAAAGCTGTGAAACACAAGGACATGCAGTTTGTTCGAAAGGACTCCGCGCCCAAAAAGGGCCAGAGTAAGTTGATAGGAACTCAGAAAATAGATCGTTTGTGGCAGGAGCTGATAAAGTACCTCGGTGGCACGGAAAGGACAAGGACGTGAATCCAAGCCTGTCCACGTACATGTACCCTTACATGCTTCGAAGGAACAGTGACAACTTGTGGGAGGACACAGCTCAGCTGTGCAAACGCCAGAGATGAGAAAAAAAAACCAGCAGCAAACTCTCTGACAAGATCTCCTTTTGTGACAATGTGACGAAATCATGCAAAACTCGGCAAATACCAATGAAACATCTCATGTCCATATCTATGCACATCTTAAAAGAGCTACGAAAGCTGCGTTTTGAGACATCTCTGCAAACCAGAACGCTCATAAATAGCGGGGCCGCAACGCGGACCGTGACTTTGGTTTTATCTTATATAGTTGGTATATCCCCTATTGTTGTTTATTATCTCCTGTAACTGGTCTTTTATAGTTGGTATATCCCCTATTATTGTTTTTCCCGAATATTTGTAGGATTATGGTCAACTGGCTATTATCCCCTAGTTATTTTCCCCTTGTTATTATCCCCTATTATTGGCTATAGCCAATAATAATTGGATTATTGACCCTATTCTTAATCAGCTTTTTATATCCCCTAGTCAGTGACCCTGGCAATATCGCGTATAGTTAGTCTGTATATCCCTATAGTTGGTTATATCTTATGGAGTTGGTATATCCCTATAGTTGGTTTTATCCTATATAGTTGGTATATCCCCTATTGTTGCTTATTATCCCCTATAATTAATTCTATATAGTTGGCATATCCCCTATAACTAGCCACCAAGGAGCCCTGGTCAACCAACCAGGTGGGTAGCCGCCCCAGCCCCACAGTCGTCACTAATGCTGGTCTGCGGGTGTGCGTTGCGGGCGTCCAGGTTGCACGTAGCTTCTTCGGGGGCCAGGCGCGAAACGGTGGAGGACGAGCCTCGAACTAACATGGCGAGTTGGGTCAAGCAGTTGACCAAGCAATTTGGGTGTTTCTCAAAATAGGGGTACCCCTAAATCATCCATTGATAGTCATTTCGTAGAAATAAACCAACCATTTTGGGGCCCCATGTTTTGAGAAACAACCATTTGTAGGGATAATAACCAACCAAATCATAGGGAAAACAATGGTTATGGCTACGGGTCAATTTTAACCAACCAATTTCATGGGGCATAATCACCAGTAACAATAGGGAAAACAATGGTTATGGATGGGGAACTAAGGGTACAGGGTGAACTGACCCAATGCCACATGGTGAACTGACGGAAATCCACCATGAATGGATGACATCCAGGTGGGTTTTCGCCAAAATGGTGGATTTTCCAGCCAGCTATGTTAGTTCACCACGGGGTAAATGGTCTACCAATGGTTACTCATGCATGGCCTGTGACTGGTTGATTCATGGTTCACCATCATTTACCAATGGTGAAATGATGTGAAATGGTCTCTAACCTGCCAGCAGTATACTAATGCTAAATGGTGAATATCCCTTATTCTTGTTGGTGATTGGTTAGTCAACTGGTGGTTAGTAAACTGGTGGTTAATCAACTGGTTAGTCAACTGGTGGTTACTACCATTGAATAAACGGTTGATTAAGCATGATTAGCTGGTTGATAAACTGGCTTTCGCTTGGGATCGATTCGGAGGGAGATCCCTATCCCTATACCCTTCGGAGAGGACAGGAGCTAGCAGGCGGTGTGCAAGCACTGATAGTAAATGATCCTTGTGTACTTGCCAATGGTTGACCGAATGGTGAAGAAATTGTTGATTACCCCATCATGTCTTCGTACAGGTCTGATGATCATCCATCATTTGTTGGTACTGGCATCGTGATTAGCCAAAGGTACTTCATTAGTGATGATTAAGCAAAGCACACATATATACCAAACCAGAACTAAATGGTAATGCAAATATACTGGCCAATGGTGTACTTAACCAATTGCTGATAGTCTATATACCAGTGGTGGTATATCACACCATTCATACCACTGATCATATATAGGTATTTTTCTTACTAATGCTATGATCCCATTACCATATTGATATGTTGGTATGTCAATGCTATATTATCAGATTTGATCCTACTTCATTGATGACTTGGTTCAAATATCCTGTTCAATCCAATTACGTGATATTCCGTGGCCGGTGTATACATATAACATATAAATATATATGCATCCATCATTCATTCGATTGAGAACCATTGGTGGGTAAGGTGGTCGATATCCTGTTATATACCAGGGTGACAACAACGATTTCTATCTGAGCACGGGCCAATATCAATTGTCCACCCAAATGGGCAGATGAACACTGACAGTTGGACTGGTCATTTGCGGGGTTGTGAACAGCCATGGTCACAGTACAGGCTACAGGGTATTGACCCATAGCCGTGTGAGTAGATATTGATAGATAGAGTATAAAATTATTGCAATTGTATACATGTGTTCTGCTTGTTTGTAGGTTATATAACCATATAGTGTTCCTTTGTTATGAATAAGTATTCCTATGTCAATGACCTGTTGACCATATCCAAACATCTATTATTTGCATGGTGATATCTATTTGGTGCTGTATATTTTTGTGCCGACATAGTTAATATGCATATGCACTTATGTACAGAAACAAACGAGCCAACCATTTACCATTAGTTGGTATTTACAATACCGATTTCTGTGTTAACCATAACCACTTGCTATCCCCCCTTCTTGTTGGTTGGTCAATATCCCCTATTCTAATGTTATATCACTGTTCATGTATGGCTTTGTCCAAAAATGGTGTGTCCCAAAAACTGGTTGGGTATAACCTATAACCATTTACGGACCACCCCATGTTACCACGTCCATCAGTTATAGACGTTTACGGCTGTTCTATATTGACAATATGTGGTAAGATGGGGTTGTCTAGTAGTTATAGGAGACTTATTACCACATCAACCTAACCTATCGGCTAAAATCTCCTGTGCCCACAAGCATAGGTTAGACAACACCCCGGTTGAATCCAATACATTCAAGCCATAATATTCCCAGACTAACCATATCCATTCCACTTGATGGTCAGACACAAGCCCTGTTGCTTCCGATTTCGGCTTGACACCGACCTGCACCCCAAGGTGGGGTTGCGAGATACAACGTGTAGTACACTTTACACCCCATAGGTGCGTTGTTTGCAGTAGTTGCTTATAGCCAGTATTGTGTGAATAGTTGCCTGTACCCATATTAATATCCATACCCATATCAAACCGGTGTACCTTATGTAGTTACCCATATTAGACGCATACTACTTAATATACGTACCCAACTAAACCCCATAGGAGTTACAAATGCATGTCTGTATATATACATATATATACACACATTCATATAAGTTTTATATCCGCATATACACATATAGAAAATATACGCCCCAAATCATCTAGTTTATTACCCATGTATAGCAAACATCAACCATAACTTTGGGTTCCCAATTTGAAGAAACGATTGTATAGTAGTTGTTTGGCCATAAGTTTGTTGGTGATTATCCCCTTTCAATCCCCACTAAAGCACATATAAACCCACATATTAAACATATACCAAACACCCATCGGTCTGTACCATGAGTTAATTGGTGATTATCCCCTGTTCATCGCTATCATTACCCCCAAATGGCTGATTAACCAACTAATAACCATTATGAACCATTACGGGTGAAACTAACCATGGTTACATATATACCGTCACCCAACCATATAAGTTGGTTTATAAGCCATTGAACTGACTATGTTCATGTCTTCCAGAACTATATGGGTGTTTCTCAAAATAGGGGACCCCAAAAAAGGCTGGTTTATTACTGTAAATGACTAATATTGGATGATTTGGGGGTACCCCCATTTTGAGAAACCACCATATTATTAGTTACCCTGCTTAACCCTACAAGGTGGGGCCCCCAGGATAGCTAAGTTGGTTTATAACTAGGGTAACTACTAGTTGTGGTAGATATAGCTATAGTTGAATGGCTTATTAACCAACTTATAACTGGGGGGCCCCAGCTTGTAGTTATGAACCAACTTAGCTAATTCGGGGTCCCCTCCGTCACCTGCAGCCGTTCACCCGCGCCAGGTTCCCCAACCCTTGGCTGAAGCCCTGTTGGCGGACGCCACGGACACGGGCGACAGCGAGGACGCCGGCGGTTCGCGGCCAACGGTGATGGCGGCATGGTGATGGTGGCACGATGATGCTTCATGACATGTGGTGGTGGTGGTTTTATAGGGGGTTGTAGTGGTTAATAATAGGGAAAAACACCCAACAGTAATGGTTAAACAGCTACTGGTTGGTGGTTTGATTCACATTTTGATGATTTTCCATGGTAGCTATTAACAAATGGTTGGTTGACTGATCTGTTTCATGGGCGTTGAAAGCACCAAGCAGTTAATGATGGTGAATTCCAGTGGATTTCGCCATGGTGGAATGCGGCTCAGATCTTGGGATGATAAAGAGGAGAATGATATGGTTAAGCATATGGTGATCATGATGATACTATGATGATACTATGGTGGTTGAGGAGATGGTTAACTATGGTAAGGCATTATGATACTATGAGATACTATGATAACACTATGATATGGTTAACTTGATGGTGGTTGATGATACTATGATGCTTAATGATGCTCAAGGTGGGCTGTCGCATATCGTTGATTGATGGTAAAAGTCTTGCTAGTTTGATGCTTCAAAACTAACTGACAAAGGTTGATGGTAGCCGAACAATCAGCTTTGAGTCTAGAAATAGGTGCTTCTCAAAATAAGGAACCCCCGAAATCATCATTGTTGGTCATTATCCCCGATTGTTAACCCTTACTGACCCCCTACGAATAGCCATACAAATACCATTTTAAGAAACCACCATATATCATATGTAGGTCAGCTATAAGGAACCTGAATAGAACCAGACCAAGTCTCGCAACCATATGGTCGTGGTCGTTTCACCCCAGCTGTGCACATCCCACAGCACTTGTCACAAATCCACCTGTTGAGATGGGTTCATGCTACCTACAAATGGCTGCTGGCTGCTCAATGATGTCCAACAACCATTTCAAGAGTCGACTATTACTGGTTGGTGGTTTATATAGGGAATATAACCACGAACAATGGTTAATAATAGGGCATAACAACCACCAACTAGTTGATTATTATCATTCATTGTATATCAATAAACATGAATTAGCTGGTCGATGCTTAATTGGCCCATCGATGGTTTATTATCACGCGTTGTCAACCATTGACCAGCTAATTAAGCATTAGTTACTCACACTTGGGTGTTGGTTAATATTGCCCCCAGCTAACCATCTAGTTGGTATATCCTCTGTTCTTGTCAGTCAGTATCCCCTATGATGCCTATAATGAGTGACCATCATTCCTTATAGACCATGACCCAAGCTATCAAACCATGACCAACAACCGTATCTTGACCAAACCTACAGAAATCCAATCTAGCGACTATACAAGCAGGTTGCTATGTTCAAGGCATTTACTGGGGGTCCCCAAACTGGCTTGAGAAACCACCATATGACTTTCTCAGGAAAACCCGTTGCCCCCCCTCAGCGCTGCGCTACACGGAAGAGGAAGAGACTATGCTCCACTTTGTGCCACACGGAGTCAGGCACATGAGACACTTCCGCGTCAAGGACTGCTGAAGGGGAGCTGGCACACCTTGATCATCCTTGATCCATGATGGGCAAGGATTGTTGTTCATGATTGATACTACGGGCTTGGTTACCATGGTCAGTGATGGTTAGTGGTGTAAATGATGGTTAATGATGGGGAAGCGGCGTATT
This sequence comes from Symbiodinium kawagutii, assembly GCA_009767595.1. Taxonomy (NCBI): domain Eukaryota; class Dinophyceae; order Suessiales; family Symbiodiniaceae; genus Symbiodinium; species Symbiodinium kawagutii. The sequence goes on along the minus strand of VSDK01010247.1, from coordinate 56,206 downwards.
GACCTGTTTCAATGATGGACAAGGATTGTTGATCATCATCAATATGATGGTTTCTCAATATAGGGGGGGCCAAAAATTGGTTGGTTTATTAGTAGAAATCATCAATATTGGATGATTTGGCAGATCCCTATTGTGAGAAACCGCTATAAGGACTTTGTGACCATCTTTACTTATGGTTAACGACGGTGATGATTAAGAACGGTGAATACTTATTGTTGGTGATGGTTAATGCTGTTTTTTTTTTATAAAAACGTGGTAGTGTAGGAATGGCTGTGAGTCAAAACCCTGTACCCCTGGTTCCCCCACAATTAATCATTGTTTTCCCTATGAAATTGTTGGTGGAAATCCCCCATGAAATTGGTTGGTCAATCTTGACCCATAGCCAAATCACTGCTTAATGATGGTTAAGCATGCTTAGTGTTTAACCTTCAACCACTAAGGCGAGTTTTGAAGGAAGGGTTGCATCAGATTTTTGAGATTGGTTCTGGAAGTTACAACGGGCGACTTTCTATAGGAAATGAACTATTACTATGGTGGATTTCCAACCAAGTGAGGGACCACCAGAGGCTGAATTTTGGTTGATGATGAGGGTTAATTAATGGTTAACAAAAGGGGAGAATCACCACCAATTGGGTCTACGGGTTGATGAGGACAGGAATTGGGCATATAATGGTTGATGAGACAGAGAGCCGAGGAATGAGACGGAAGCATTGCTTTGCAGATTTTCTGATGCGTCAGTGTGCCTCATAAGGAGATATTGGAAACCAGTATAAACCCTCAGCATTCCTTATCTCAATCCGATGAAGTCAATGAGTGTGCCTCATTGCTTGGGGCAACGTACAATTGGGGCTTTTCTCCTTTTCTAAGTGACTTTCTTGGATGTTTGCCCATGTGGTACTTCCATTGTTTGCACACCATTGAATGTATTATGTGTTTGTCGGGGACACATCGAAATCGATTTGAATCTTAACAACTTTGGAAACATGATACTCATCAACCAGATATATTCTGTTGTTGGTTATTAGCCCGACAGTTGACCGTTACTTTGCCATCATCATCATCATCATCATCATCATCATCATCACCATCATCATCACCATCACCATCACCATCACCGTCACCGTCACCATCACCGTCACCATCATCATCACCATCACCATCACCATCACCGTCACCGTCACCATCACCGTCACCGTCACCATCACCGTCACCGTCACCGTCATCATCATCGTCATCATCATCATCATCACCATCACCATCACCATCACCATCACCGTCACCATCACCGTCACCGTCACCGTCATCGTCGTCGTCGTCATCATCATCATCATCATCATCATCATCATCATCATTTCATCATCATCATCATGATTTTCGTCATCATCACCATCACCATCACCATCGCCATCACCATCACCGTCACCGTCACCGTCACCATCACCGTCACCGTCACCGTCACCGTCACCGTCATCGTCATCGTCATCATCATTATCATCATCATCATCATCATCATCATCATCACCATCACTATCACCGTCACCATCACCGTCACCGTCGCCGTCATTGTCATCGTCATCATCATCATCATCATCATCATCATCATCATCATCATCGTCGTGATGATCTACAAAGTCAGGCTATCACCATTTGTACAGAACTGCGCATGTTGCACCACACGGTGTGTTTCCTTTGTCCTGACAAGTTGTGTTTCTGCTGACAAGGTTTAGCACCCCACATGGACCAGCTTCATGATATCTCAGCTATCTCCATGACGGCGTTGTTGGTTCCTCAACTGGTGGAACTGGCCCATAGATTGGCCGGTCTCACCATGGGAAGCCCTGGTACCGTTCTGGTACCCACGGCGGCTGGGAGGAGAAACCAGGCATGAGCAGCATGAGCAGCATCGAATCCGAAGGAAGCACTGCTTCCAGCGAGTTTCCTGGAGTGAGTGACCCGGGGTCACCGACCGGTGGGCGTCCAATCAACGAGATTGGATCGTGATCACCGGTGGTTCATGAGGCTTGGTTTTGATGGTTGATACACCCTGGTAAACTAACATAGCTGGCTGGAAAATCCACCATTTTATTAGGAACACCCTGGGAAATCATCCAGTAATGGTTGATTTTCCACTGCCACGTTAGTTTACCAGAGGGTAGTTCATTTTGGTTAGTTGATGGTGAATTAATGGCTTGAGAATGCTTAGTAACGCTTGGTAGTGGTTAAGAGACCTGGTTAGTGGGTGGTAAATCGTACTCGTTGTACCGCTGGTACCATCAACGGGGGAGCGGTCGTCCATTTGATGAACGGATGGTACCAGCTACAATGAGTCATAGCAGGTTTCATTTGGCATTCGTCAGTGCTGAGTAGCAGCACTTTTATGTCATGATTACTACCGCGATTGATTGGTGCATCATGGGTGGTTCACAGTACAGTGATGCTGGCTGATAACCAGCACGCCGTTTCTCATGAACAAATCGCCATTGATAATCCCATACTCCTGCTTATCCCCCTTTCCGTGCGCAAGCAAGCTTCCATTCCCAAACAGGGAAAGGCACGCAGGTAGCAGATATGATTGCAGATATGATAGATTCATAGATATGTTGAAGAAGCCCAGCAAGACGCAGTCTATGGTGGTGATGTTCCTGGTTTGCTGTTGGTGATATGTCAGGTCATCTCCATGGCTATGATCTATGATATTTCTTGCATACTATGATTTCGAATGTGCCAAGAATGGGTTTGTTTGGTTGCAACTGTCAGATGAATTCACCATGGTGAGAAAATGACCTTCATGCTCGTCGATGAGTGGTCGCATTGCTTTCTTGTTTGAAGGACAATTGTTGCTACTGGCTCATGACGACAATACTTTCACATTGGTGGTTCTTGTTCAATGTTTTCATTTGTCATTCACACTTTCTTGTCGGTTGCTTTTGTCGTGATGAGTACTTGGTTGTGATCACTTGCTGATTGCTCATGCTTGTTTGTTATGATATTTGTCACTATGTCATCCAGTATGATATGCTGTTTGATTTCAAGGAACAAATGAACAGCTTTCCAACTTAGATGCATTATCAATGTTTGACATGCTAGCTTATCAGCTTATCATTTGAATGACATTAGTTTAGCGATCGGTTCAATCATCTTGTGGTGCTGCATGTTTTGAATTTTCTTCGATGCTTTTAGTTGGTCGATGCCAACACAAGAAATATGATTCACTATCTTCAGTATCTGAACTTTCTACCCGCCCTGCTACATGCTGTTACCCTACAAAATAACCACCTCAAACCACAACTGGCACATTGCTGTCTTGCTTCCGAATGGACAGCAATAAGTATCATCAACTCAGAACGAAGCAGCACAAGCATCAACCAATACTGTACCTATTCGGTGTATCCCTATCAGCATCAAGAAGCATCAGCAGCATCAGTTGAACATCAACAGCATCAAGACCTTGACACCATCAACCTCCATAACCCGTTCAACAACACCATCAGCATCACCTTCAACACCATCATCAACAACAACAACATCAACAACTTCAACACCTTCGACATCAATAGCAGATGATTACAATGGTGGTTTTCATGTGGTCTCTCAAAATAGGGTACCCCCAAAAATCATCCAATGCAATGGAAACCATTCATAGTAATAAACCATCCATTTTTGGGGACCCCTATGGCTTGAGAAACCACCATTTACTGGCCGTTTAACCAGATTTTTCGGTTATTATCCCTTATTATTAACCCATTATCAATGAAAAATTTTGGAGAAGCACCCAAACAACTCCTTCGCTGTCCCTGCAACTGTCCTAAGCAGCGACGCTTAGGCGGCGACCAACGCTGATTTCCTTGTGAAAACGAGTTCTGGTCCGGCGCGTTGGCGATGCATCGAGAAATTGCTAGCAGCATATGGGTTTGTCCAATTCGCCACAGGTGGTTTCTCAAAATAGGGGACCCCAAAACAGGTTGGTTTATTACTATAAATGACTAGTAATGGATGATTTAGGGGTACCCCTATTTTGAGAAACACCCATATAACCTACCAAAAAAAATCGACAAAAACATTTGAACAAAAAAACACATTTGAGCAAAAAATCATTTGACCAAATCACACATTTGAACCAAAAAACATTTGAACAAAAAATACATTTGAACAAAACAAACATTTGAACACAAAACACACATTTGAACAAAAACCTCATTTGAACCAAAAAAAACATTTTGCCATTTTGCCATTCTTCACCAGGTAACTTGGGGGGTATGCCATTGACTTGGATGGGGGGCCAGGCGGCAACGCCACTTCCGCCAGACTCGTTGCCACGGCACTTCCGCGGGATCCTCCAATGGGAGGCCCCGCAACGCGACGCACCCGTCGGGCGAACCAGGGCACTGCCAGGTCCATGGCACGTTTAAGGTCTAGGTCAGCGTGGGTCTATGGGATGCCAGGTTGGGATAGATATAGATATCTCTTTGATATCAGTCATGATTTGAGATATGTTCTATAGATATGAGATATTTCTATGGTGGTTTCTCAAGTCATGACGGGGTACCCCCAGTTATCATCCATTACCATTTCTAGTAATAAATCAACCATTTTTGGGGCTTCCTATTTTGAGAAAACACCATATAGATATCTCTTTGATATCAGTCATGAATTGAGATATTTTCTATAGATATTCTAGATTCATGATTCACAAATCTAGTAGTACTCTATTTGTTAAGTAACATTTTTAGTATATTTAGTGAACATCAAATAGAACAAAAATACATACCTGCATATACATATATATATATATTCACATTTATATATGATTCCCCACATTGAATTGTGTTTTTTGTCAGTACAAACACATTTTTGTAGATACATATCCCAGGTGCTCCATGTAATGTTCTATTAGCCCACTCATTTGCCTACAAAACCATCCAGTTATATGCATAGGTAATTATGGTAGCACCATGGAGCATTTCAGTATGTCGTACGGTGATAGACTTGTGCTGTTTGGTGGTTTAAATTTGTTTTTTTCCCTAGGAATTATTGGCAAATGGTTGGTTGACTGGTATTGTTCATCATTGTTCATCATTTTTCATCATGTTTCATCATTTTTCATCATTTTTCCTCACCTTTCATAGGGGTTGAAACCACCAAGCAGTGTAGGTTGATGTGCCAGTGATTTTCATTGTAAAATTGGCAGCACCTTGGTCTTCGCCGCTTGTTGGTGGGTCTGCAGCTCACAACTCGTAGGTGCTGGTTGAGTGTCAGAAACGGAAGGCAGGGATTCCCACGTTGGTCCCGGTCATCCATGGAGAATCCCTGGTCATGCTGGTTGATTGTCCATGTTCGACCAAGATTATCCACAACAAGATCCAACAAATTCACCGTTATAAGTGCGGTTGTCCATGTTCGACAAAATTATCCAACAAGATCCAACAAATTCAGTATGAGGGCCAGCTACCTAGTGCCGACAAAAACTGAGTTCCCATGGTGCAGCGGAGGTTTCTCGGATGTTCCCATCACCAACTCCCCGTGGGACACTCGACCAGCCACATTGGTTCCATGGTAGAGACAGGGTCGCAGGGCCGGGCTTTGGGGGGCCCCTCCGGGCAGCCTGCCGTTACGGTTTTTGATCGACGGCAGCCGTGCAATGCTGGGATTGGCCGACCCCGCCCGGTTGAACGACCATGGCACGGCCTGTGCTGAGTGTGAGATGGGCCTTTGATCGAAGAGCCTGTCATGGCAGATTGGTGCATCACTTTGTTATTGAATTCCAGAGTTGAACCATTGAACAGATATGGCAGTGGGTCAAAACCCTGTACCCCTGGTTCCCCCATCATTTACCATTGTTCCCTATTATTATTTGGAATTATCCTCCATAATTGATGGTTAATGTTGACCCATAGCCATATAGGGGCTACTTAAGCCATAGGGGACCCCAAAGCTATAGTTTGTCTATTAACACTGATTCATATCGGATGATAACTGGGGGTACCCCCATGACTTGAGAAGCACTCACATGGCAGTTGCGCCGCAATTTATTTACAATAAAAACTATTGTTTTTACCTATGGGAGAGTAGTTTTGACATATATATTTGGAATACATTTATTGAAACTGCAATTGTTCAAAATCTTTGTCCAGGGTTTTCGATGCTAGCGATCTAGGCCGCTTGCGCGCTTATAGAATTCGATGTCCTACCACTTGTATAGCAGAGGAACCGCCTGCAAAGATTCAGGACTGTGTCCGGCAAGAATGGAAGCCTCAACCTGCAAAATTGCGGCTTTCAGCTACACATCGAATCATCCTTGGTGTGTTTTAATCACCAGCCCCACAGGCCCACCGTTGTAAAGACTCAGCCCGCTTGCTCAACACGCTGCTGCGGCGGATGATGGCGGCTCCAGCAGGGTTTGTGAGGCTGAGAGTTGGTCGAGGTCGCGGGGGAAAAATTTAAGGTGCAGCCGGCAGCATTGACGACAAAGGGGCCACAGATGCTGAGGGCCACTTTCGCTGGTGCTTTGATATGCAAACAATGTGAACTAGCAGGTGAATGGTAGGGTATAACTGTAGAGGTATAACTGTAGGGTTAAGCAACCAACAACAATGGTTAACTAGCAGGTGAATGGTTTGAAATAGGGTATAAATGTATAACAAGTAACAATAGTAGGGGATATACCAGCTATACATGTGGGTCAATATTAATCAAACAACTAATGGGGGATAGTAACCACCAATAATGGGGAAACAAGGGTAAATGCTAGGGAACCAAGGGGTACAGGGTTTTGACCCACAGCCATATGCTAATCATTGCTGACAATTAGCAGATGGTGGTTAGTGCTTACCGTTGACAATGGTAAGCGTTGCGAATTGTTGACGATTGCCAAGAACAGCAAAGAATATTTAGATACATGTAAACTGTTGGTTAGTATTAGGGACATTTATTAAACAAGAATAATGGTTTAACAGCTGCTAGTTGATGCTTATTTAGCATGCTTATTTTCTCTAATATCACGAAATGGTTGGTCGGTTGACCGGCATGTTTTTCATAGAGGCGGTTCAAGCACCAACCAGACCAGCAATTACTTAGTGACTTAGTGAGGCATCATTTGTAGTGTAATCATTGCCAAGATGTGGCAGTGGGTCAAAACCCCGTACCCTCAGTTCCTCCATCATTTACCATTTTTTTTTCCGTATTATTGTTGGTGGAAATCCCTCATTAGTTGGTTGGTCAAGTGCTTGACCCATAGCCATGTTCGAATGAATTTGCAACTCGCGAACTTTGACGAAAGCTACATCCGCCATTGCCAAGTCATGGTGTGAGACCATTATTGTAAACTTTCACTAGTCATCATCAAACCGCCAACTCGCATGCGTGTGGTTTCAACGGTTCTTGTTCTTAGTTTCTATTTGTGTTTTCATTTTTTTAAATCATAAGCACCTAGCCCTAGCGAGTTGGCTGTGTGTCAGTTCACCCTTAGTCCCCCTGGTTCCCCCATCAGTAACCATTGTTTCCCTTACTGTTATTGGTTGTTATCCACCATGAAATTGGCTGGTTAAAGCCTTGACCCATAACCACATAGTTGGTATATCCCCTAGTATTGTTGGTTTTTATCCCCTATTATTAACCAATAACCAGCTATTTTTGGCTGGTGAAAGCCTTGACCCATAGCCAGTTGAATTTTCGGACTGCGAATCCCAAACGCACAGTAGTTCACCAGCAACACATCGTGTCCCCTGCAGCTCTGGAGGGGCTGCGAGTCATGCGCAGTTTGCTGCAGCTTGCTGCTGACTCGACGGGTGCTGTAGCCGCCTCGTAGGTGAATGGTGGAACAGCAGTGATGATTAACGAATCACCTGATACTTTGATATCACAGGGTTGAAACAGGCTGAAGCATCATGATCATTCTAATGGAATTTTCTGATTCTCAACTTGCGGAATGTGGTGGTTACCCTCTTGGACCCGGGAAGCCAAGAAGAAATCACCGTGTGGATTTGAACCAGGGGTCCCAGGTCAGCCAGAGAGTAAGCATGGTACAGGCTGCGCTGATCCTTACCACATAGATTTAAAAACTATGACTGTGATACTGTAGAAATTAATTACTGGGTGGTGGTTGGGAGTGAGCGGCTCTCCAGAGGTATCCAGGGAGCGAGGCCAGGAGCTACCAGGATGTGGGATGAAATTCGGACCCTGGGCTCATCCTAAGGATCGTTGCAAGCAGGAGCTACCAGGAGTGTTCGTTCACCGAATGGTAGATGAGTAATTTAATACTACCAGGATATGGCTATGGGTCAATATTAACCATCAATTATGGAGGATAATTCCCAACAATAATAGGGAAAACAATGGTAAATGATGGGGGAACCAGGGGTACAGGGTTTTGACCCACTGCCAAAAAACAGCTGGTAGAGCTACTGCAGTTAGTTGGATCATTTACTGCATATAGCTACCAGGATTAGTAACGGTTGCTAATGATGGTTGACACTGATGGGCAGCTGTATACAGTTTGACTTGTTTCATTTTCAACAATCATTATCGTTAATAAGAAATACCATGGACTATGATAACAGGGTGTCATCATGGGCAACAACAAATAAAGATTGCGAACAGTCACTTCCAATGATTTGTAAGAACCATCGGTTGCAGCAATGGCCTTGTTATTGCTGGTCATTATTGAGAACCATATGGGTATTTGCCGAAATAGTGGTACTGGTACCTCAAAACCAGTGGTTTCCAATCGTAAAATGATCAACCACTGACTGATTATAACCCCTAATTGACCACCAATCAAACACCATGGTGATAACTTCCATTAGACTACTAATAAACCACCATGGGCTATAATCACTAATGAAGTTGACCAACAATGAAACACCAATTGGTTATAATTAATTATCAACAATTAAACACCAACAACTTCACACAATCACTTATCACTAACCCTAAACACCATGGTGAGAACCACCAACCGCACCAACTTCCACGCCCAGCCCTGCTTCAAGTCATGCCTACGAAAGCGTGCCTCGCGCGCCGTTACCGCAGCACCGCGTCGTGACCCAACGTGTCGCAGCACCGCGTTCCCTGTGCCTCGCGGCGGGTGCTCAGGGGAATGCAGCATGGGCGCGCTAAGTCCGAAGATTTCGAAGATTTAAAGGTTGAAAAAGCAGGTGCTTGCAATGGATTGTTAATTGTTAACCAGATCTAATTGTTAAATGTTAATTGTTAATTGTTACTGGTTTGAATTTATGGTCTTTCTGGTTAGCGGTTTATCGGTTTTTGGTTAACAATAATGGTTAATTGCAATTGTAATTGGAATGAAGTGGTTAATGGTTGATATCAGTCTCATACAATGCGGTTAATGGTCAACAATGAAGCTCAGGTACAAATATGGCTATGGGTCAACATTAACCAATCAATATTAATGGGGGATAATAATCAAGGATAGTAATGGGAAAACAATGATCTATATATATCGGGGGAACCAGTGGTACGGGGTTTTGACCCATAGCCACAATGGTTAATGGCCAATGGTAATTGTAATATCAGTACATCATGGTTAATGGTGTTCAATGAATGACTAATATTGGTAATGATTGATGTGGTGATAAAATATTGGTAGTGCTTAATGGTTAATCATTTGTCAAGGTTAAATAGTAGTCATGGTAATGGTCATGGTGAATAACTCTCAAAGGTTGAATAATTACTAGCATTGATATTGATTGACAAGCAATCAGTGACCACGAAACGTTTTTTCGTGAAGAACAATGATGTGAACAATAGTTCAGCAGCCAACAAAGCTCGACAAGAAACAGTGCACCAAATTCTATCATTGTTACGGGATTCTCCCTTCCCGGTGACCCAAACGTTTCGCTGATTGGAACAGCACCCAACAGAGAGACTGTTTTTCCAGTGATGGTGCTGATTTCATATCATTGGATATTGCACAATTCATTGTTCTTGATCATCATTTTGCCAATTTACATGGATTAGAATCATCATTGATGAATAATCTTGTCATCAGGCATAGTTGATATTGGTTAATCAGCATTATCGATTTATGGTTAATCCTTACAATGAACCATATTTATATCTGTTCATTTCTTATCATTGACCATAAATGACTGTTTCCAATATCAGCCTATCACTGACCAATGATTGATTGTCATTGATCATCATGAAGCATGAGCCACCTATTCATGAACAGACTACTAACCATTATTGGCTATCATTGACCACCATTAGCCAAGGTTAACCAGCCGTTATTAACCAACCATTGAGGATGCCTCAGCGGCGATCTCGGACTTCAAGTGCACAGCAAGTCAACTCCGCCCAGATCGACGTGGCTCATCGGTAACATGCGCTCGGGAAAACCCGCCCAACATCAGCGCGTTGCGAGGCGAATGTGGTAGCGTTCCAAAGCTGTAAAGTGGCGAGCTGGGTCAATATGGTGGTTTGTCAAAATATAGGGCCCCAAAAATGGTTGGTTTATTACTATAGATGGTTAATAATGGGTGATTTGGGGGTACCCCTATTTTGAGAAACACCCATATTGACCAGCAACCATAGGGGATAATAACCAACCAGCTTATAGGGAAAACAATGGTTCATGATGAGGAACCAGGGGTACGGGGTTTTGACCCACAGCCAAGTGAGCATTGCTTAAAGACCAGTTGTTGATTGATCTAAGTACAAAGGCTGGTTTATTAACAAAGAATGATTCATATGGGATGATTTGGGGGTCCCCTTTTCCAAGAAATCCCCAGTTGTTGATTGATCAATGAGTTGTTCTCAGAAGTGGATATGGCGGCTCTCATAACCATTCGTCAGTGAATGATGGTGAATGATGGCTATGGGTACCAAAGAATCGCAAGTTTATGGATGCACATTTCAACATTGGTTATGGATGTGAACAGCCAGGGCTACAGGATTTTGAATCACCGCCATATGGTGGTTTCTCAATAGCTGGGGTACCCCCAAGTCATCCAAGTAACCATTTATAGTAATAAACCATCCATAACTTGGGGGACCCCTATGGCCTGAGAAACACCCTTTTGATGGTTTCTCAGAAAAGAGGACCGTAATATTGGATGGTTTATTATCAATGAACAACTGTTCTTGCATAATTTTGCGATCCACAATTTTAAGAAACCCCCATACAAGGAGGGCCCCCCTAGATAGCTAAGTTGGTTTATAACTAGGATTAAGTAGGGTAACTAATAGTTATGGAAGATATAGCCATAGTTAAATGGCTTATAAACCAACTTATAAGTAGGGGGTCCCACCTTTTATTTGTGTTGATCTTAGACACCGCGAGATCTGAGTAACAAACGATCATAGCTACTCATGAATGGCGAGCGCCAGCAGCCAATCCATCCATCAAGGTGCTGCGCCGAGCAATCTCGTGGTAGCAACATCCAACCACTACAGCCTTATGCGGCTGGATCTATGTTCATGCTTGGCTTGCGCAATCGAAAATCCATATGGCAGTGGGTCAAAACCCTGTACCCCTGGTTCCGCTTCATTAACCATTGTTTTCCCTATGAAATTGTTGGTGGAAATCCGCCATGAATGTTGGTTGATTAAAGCCTTGACCCATGGGCCATATGGATCAACCATAACCATGCTTAGCTGGGCATAGGTCTCCTCCCAAAAAAACTCCGGATGTCCGAGTCCGAACTGACCAGCCAGAGTTTCTGAAAATCTTGGAGCCCCCAAAAAACGGGTGCAAAATGCCACCAAATGATTGGGTTTCAGTACCTTCATTTGATTTCTCAAAATAGGGGTACCCCTAAATCATCCAACTTATCAACCATTTGTAGTAATCGACCGTTTTTAGATAACACCCATTATTTTTTATCAGTCATCCCTTGTTTAGTAACAACTAACAACCAACTAGCTGGTGGTTTTCAACATTTTTTATTTTCATTGATAGTTACTCACAAATGGTTGGTTGACTTGCGCATATTTTTCATGACGGGGTGGTGAGCACCACCAACCAGCCAACCATTTTTTAGGTGTCCTTTACTACTTGGTGGTTTTAAACATTTTTTGTTTTCCCTAGTAATTGCTAACAACTAGCTGGTTGACTAATATTTTTCATGGGGGTTGAAACCACCAACCAGTTATTTAATCATTATCAACCATTATTGTCCATATATAACCATTATTAACCTCTAGTTAACCATGGGTGGTTCAACCACCAACCATTGAAACCCACCCATTTGTTGCGACATGATTGGTTGCAGGGTCCTCAGTTGGGTCACTGAACAGCTGCAGGTAGCACCGGCGTTTGCGCCCCAGAATTTGAGATTGGGCACCCCAATCTCATCAGTGGAGACCCCCATGAAATGGTGGTTTTGTGGGGTTATAACCAAATAATTGTTAATAATAGGACCCAGGATATAATAGGGTATAATGAAACCACCAATTAGCCATAAAACTCATTGAATTCGTTGACAAGGAACCCATCTGCAACGTCAGGGTCCCCGAATGGACACGGGATGTGGTGCGGGACATGTTCTTCACTATCCACGGATGCGATTCGCGCTGATGATATGGGTCCCAGCATTGTTTTCGATCATGTCTCGACTCGAAACTTCGCTTCTGAATTTGAAGAACCAAACAGCATACCCGGCTGAGCATCAGCTACTGCTACCCGCGAGTCCCGGGACCTCGCGCTGGTTGCTGAGCCGGGTGTTTATCAATCCTGGAATCCGTCAGCTGGTGGCAGCTGGTTCTGGCACCTTCATTGTGCCGCTGGAAGTGCTGCACCATTGTGGCAGCCAATATTCTCTCCCTGGTTGGTGCTTTCATAGGATCCACATTAGTAACCCATACTGCACAGGGTGGCAACCCGTGGTGATAATTTGGTTGACAACCCACCTAAGTATAGTTATATCTGCCCTAAGTGGAAGTGGTAGCTACCCCAGTTATGACCTAAGTTCACTAACTGGAGGGTACCACTCTGTATAGTTGGGATGCATCACCGGCTATTTAAGGTTTATTAGATGGATCTACCATTATAAATGAGGATTATTCTCTAAATTGCCTTGCCCATACCCAACAATCAGTGGTTCTTGGGATAGACTCGTACCCAAATGAGTTGTTGTGGGGCTCAACAAGTGACAACGATGAGAACATCACAATGAAAAGTCTAGCCACCACCAACAGTCAAGACTAATGGTTGATTTATAGCCCTCGAAGTCATTATCATCAGTTCAAATGGCCCTACAGCCTACATAATACACCCTATACACACCACGGTAATCTAACAGCATGCTGGCTGGAAATTCACCCTTTCCAAAAGTAATCTATAAATGTCAGGGTCTCCAGCCAGCCATGTTAGATTATGAACTGCCGCCTAGAGCACGATCCCCCATGACCTACAACCATCCCCAAATGTAGCAGTTGAATCCTCCTGGTGTTTGGGCGGTCATAGGAACCAGTTGGTCAACTTCCGGGGATGAGACTGTCTTGCTGTGCCACCCAGAAACGGTGCCCATTTCCTCATTGATAATGGCTATCTACTTGGATGGTGCTCGTAGGTACCCGGATTTTTTTCCTGGACGAGTTGCCTTGCAGCTGACCAATCAGAACCAACCGCAGATGCCGAAAAGCTGACCCAGCTGTGGATTTCCAGGTGAATGCCGACGCTGCCAAGCTCAACGTAGGCGCCCAGGGCTGCAGTGAGAAACGCTCGCAGATGGCGAACCAGCAACTGATGCCTTGGTGCTTCCAGGTTTGGGTAGTGGGTTTCGAGCTCGGGGGCTGAGGCCCATCATCCAACCAGGCTTTGCTACCGGGGGATGGCCGGTTGCCTCGTTGGTTCAGGTGGGAACCAGCCGGGATAGGTTCCTGTTTCCGAGCTGAGGCTCCTATGATGTCATAGGACATCTCGTATCGGTCACCATGCGCACCATCAGCTTCCCAAGGGATTCATCTTTTAAGCATCGATTTGGGAATCAAATTGGTGGTTTTATCGGGTTATAAGTAGGGGATTAGAGCCAACAGCAATCGTTAAACAACTATGATTGTTGGTGGTTTGTTTCACATTTTTATTTTCCCTATTATTAAAAAAACATAATGGTTGATTGGTTGGTTGACAAGCATAGTTCTTGTGACGGGGTGGTTCAACCACCAACCAGTCATTATTGGTCATTAGTAATCATTGATTCACTGCTTGGGTGCCCCAAAAGTTGAGTTCAGTGGTGTTGCTATCGACGACTGATTCCTGTGAAGTTTCAGAGACTTTGGATATATCTGGACATATCTGGACGAATTCGGTCATTTATTAGCGTTGAAATGCATCGAATGGCATCATTGCTAACTATTCTTGATCATTGACTGTTGAATCCGTTTGTTTTCGCATTTTTTGCGACCAAGAGTAGCAACTATTGTGCAGTCAAAGGTCAGAGAAATCATTTGTTTGCAACAATGCTGCTGCGTTTCTCAGATTGACAGCGTGGTGTGGCCGGCTTAAACGGATCGCTGTGTTTGGTCACATCGATGGCCCGCGGAAGAAGATGGTCTTCTGCACGCACCCAGCGTGTGGGAAGCTCACGCGAATCGCTTGGCAGCACAGTGAGAACTCTTTCCGACCGCGATTTCTGCAGCCCCGGTGCCATGGTCAAAGATGATTGATCATTTCACGCGACATCAATTATCAAAGGTGAAGACTCAATATGGTTTGCAATACCTGTGAAACTGAGTCAATGAGCACTCTTGTTAGTCAACATTGATCATTGTTGTCAATCATTAGTGATCATTGTGAGTCATGGATGATCATGGTTGTTATGGTTGTTTATTAATTACTAACTACTTATTGACTACAATATATACCGCGAGGCAAGTAACCAATAACCAGCATTGGTAGTTAGCAATTTGGACAAGGTATGTAGTGTAATTAATGATGACCCGTTCCAACACTGCTTGTTAACCAGCCTCGTAGCCGGTTGATACTACTAGTTCATGTTTGGCTGGTTCACACATATTTACTGATGGTATGAATTCATTGTTGATGATGGCAATTTATTCATAAGCTGGTGTTTACACATGGCTACCCTACATGCTAGTACTCTACAATCTTGATGATCATTCATGAGTAATGGCTACCCAGGATTAATAAACCCTAGGTCTATTAATTGGGTGGTATCCCCTAAAAGCCTTGGTTTTCCATTAAACTGGAACCCCCCTAGTTAATCAACCAGGGGTTTATTAATCCTGGGTAGTCATTATTATGTTTCACCAGCCTATGTTGATATTTTTCCGGCAAGTGATATAGTCATTCCTCGGCACTGTCCAGCGCTGGCTGCGAAGTGGAATTGCACAAACGGCGACTGTGAACAGGGGGCACCGCGTTCTGTGTGTCTGCAGGTGCTGAGTTTTGTGTTTGCTACGATCGATCAGCAAAGGTGATGCGTATTATTGGCGCCAGGATATGTCTATATATGCTGGTTGTTCAAAATGAGGGTACATCAATTCTAGTGATTTAACCATCCATTCTTGGAGTCCCCAATTTTGAGAAACTCCATATCTGAATTATTGATCATCCTTTTGGAAACGCTGGACCCCAATGCTGAAACTCATCCCAGGGTCAAGCTGTTAGTCTATGGGCATCCCATAATCGAAGGTCAAACCAAGGCGCGTATGCCCTGGGTAAGGTCATGTTGGTGCTCATTCCCATACGGCGATTTCGTAATTTTTAAATAGGGGACCCCCAAAATCATCCAATATGAACCATTTATAGTAGTAGACCATCCATTGTTTGGGTTTCCTTATTCCTTACATTGAGAAAACCCCATACCAACCAAATTCGTTTTGACAATTCTGTTCTGTGAACTGCTGGCGGGGACCCACAACCAATACGAGTGGACTACCACGAAAAACGCCACGTTCAACAAACTACTCAACTCTGATCAAAATAAGTATCCAACAGCTGTGGTTGGTCTACGAATCAAAAATGCAAATGATTGGTCATTTCTAAATCAAGATTCACCATAATTAACTACCCATGATTGCCACTGTTACTGTAACACATTGCCCGTTAGCACCCAGTGTACCAATTATGAGCCAGCTGGTCAACATGGTTATCAACCAGCTATCGACTATTGGCTGTCAACTTTTTTGAAACTTCATGCTTGCAAACTATTTCAACTATTGGTCAACAACGAGACCGTTGTAAACTTTAAAATCTGTACCTGGTCAAATGCAACTATTTGATAAACAAATACTTGGTGAACTATTTGATCGAAACACTTGATGAAGTATCGGTTATCAACACTTGTTTATCAGCTATTTTGTTTAACAGTCATTTTTCATCCAACCACTTCAATTGTTGTTTATTAATCAATAAGTCGGAGGTTGGCAACTTTTCAACATTTGTGGTTTACTATTTCCATGAGTGGTTATCAACTATTTGACCGCCGTTGGCGTGGATGGTGAGTAATTCCACCTATCATTCAACTATTCCATGAGTTATTGCAGTTATGGACTAATTATGGATTTGGTTTTGCCTATGGGTGATTGTCTTTTTCAACTATTGGTTGATCATTCGTAACTTAATTGTCTCATTCCTGTAATTAGTTGACCAATCATTACTTGACTCATTAATAGTTGATGAACATTAGTTGACTCATGAATCAATGAGTTGACTCATTAATAACCACAATGATTGATCATTTAACTAATTATTGATTGAGTCATTCAGCATTACAACTAGTGACCGTCCACTATGGGTAAATGATAGAGTAATAATTCTAGTCAGTAATAGGGTAAGCGCTGTTATGGCCAACTATTGTGGTTGCTAGTTGCTAATAACGAATACTACTTAGCTGAATTTACTCATAATCACTACTAATTGATTGTTACTCACAATGACTAATAATTTGAATAATTATTTTGTAGTAGTTCATTCGTCATTCGTTCCCTTCTGAATAGCCATGCTTATTCACCCCTTTGGTCAGTCCATTGAGATGTCCCATGCCATGCCCTTATCGGAACCCGTTACAGACCTATCTGCAACACACCCGGCGCCGCCCAAACGGCCGCCACGCGCTGTCACGTACTGCGCAACGGCCCAACGTGGCCCATCACGGATGCGACGGAGCAGCATCCGCACAGTGACAACGAAAAGGGCTGTCCAAGTGCTGCTGGTGTCGTGCCATTCAACAGATGGTAGATGGTTGATGGATGGTTCGTGGATGGTTCATGGATGGTTGATGGATGGTTGATGGATGGTTGGTGGATGTTGATGTTTGTTGATAGATGGTTGATGGATGTTGATGGTATATATAATAATCAATGGTGTTGAAGTGGTAATTGAGGCTTCGCAATGCTGATTTAACCAACCATCTACCATTATCAACACTTGCCATTGACCATTTGCCATTTCCAATTGTTAGCAATCAACAACAGACAATCGTTCACCATTTCCCAACCATTTATCATTTTTACCATTTACCATCATTATTATGAACCGTTAACTACCATTATCATAGTACATGAACTATTGGCTATTAATCATCAACTCAACCAACAGTTCTTAACCATTATCAACATCTTGACTATTATTGTTGGCCATTCATCATTCTTATAAACATTCATTGCTTCACATGCTTATTTAATCATTTGATTAATTAATAGTCAATTAATTCATTGGCCATTATTAAGTAAACATATTAATTATGTTGAAAAAATCTAAGTATTACCCATCATTCAGTAAAGATATGACGCAGCGAAAAATAACCATCATGTTTGTTACCATTAATCAATGATAACCATTCTTTGTAGTGCTATCAATCGTTCACCATTCCCATTAGCTCACCACATGAAGCAACACACATGACCTCGGCGTCCCTTCGAACCCACGCAGCGTGGGAAGCTCGTGCGTTCGCATCGGCGCGTTGTGCGTGGGCAGTTCGTTCGTGCATGGACGCAGGCGAAGGGCTGCGCGGTGCAAAGGGCTGTGGGGCAAATGGCTGGTGCTGTTTGGGGTGTACATTCCATCATTAGCCATTATGGCTATGGGTCAATATTAACCAACCAATTACGGATAATGACCAACAATAATAAGGGAAAACAATGGGTAATGCTGGGGAACCAGGGGTACAGGGTTTTGACCCACAGCCTTATTAAGCCATCAATAAATCCATCACAAATCATCATAAACCACCATTAAGCCATCAATATCCATCATTAGGCATCATTAAAATCCTTAATTCATTCCAGGTGAATTGTTTAGTGAACCAAAATATCATTGGTTTATCACCATTGATCAGCCCTTGTCAGTCTTAGCTATTACGAACCTTGGATAAACACTCGCTTGCTTCCCGTTGCTTTTGCTTATTGCGAGGATGTGAAGCCCCACTAAGTGTACGTGGTCATAATTCTCACGGTTTCTAGGGGTAAGTTCAGCTACCCTATAGGGCGCAACTGACCATGGTGGTGAACTACCCCCAGCTGCACCTAGCTGTTGTTGAGCCGGGTATCCGCATCACAACTCATGGGTTACAACCCTCATTAAGCCTGTTATGGATCATGACCCATAGGTTGCAGTTCCTTGGCATAAACCAACATGGCATCATTAACCATCATTAACCATCATTAACCATTATTAACCATCATAAACCGTTATTAGCTCACTAGCTTTGGGTCATGATGCCACCATGAACCATTATTGACCCATAGGCCCATAGGTCTTTCATAAACCATCATAAACACACAGGGTATAACCCTATATGCTTATGAACCATTGTTCAAAAAACATTATTGTTCACCCAAAACCATTCTTAATCCACGATAAACCCATTATTATCCATCATAATCCCTCGTCAACCATGAGTAGCCATTACCAATCATTATTCACCACTATTCACCACTATTCTTAGCCTTAGCCATTCTTAGCCATTCTTAACCATTATCAATCATCATTAGCCCATTCTTATCCATTATTACCTATCATATTAACCATTATTGACCATTATTAATGCTCATTAACCCACATTCGCCCTGGTTATGAACCAGGCACCGGTGCGCCGGCCACTCGTTCCCTTCAGGTTCCGAAGGGTCGCCCCTGGACGCCGCGCGAAACGAGGTGCGCGGCACACGCACGTCGCGAAACCGGGCAGCCGGGCTGGTGGCAGGTGGAACCAGCGGTGGTGAGTGGATGGTTGAGGGTGGTCAAGGGTGGTTAATGTTAGTAAGGACAGATGGTTATAACCTACCTGGGTTAGTGGATGGTTCAGTTTTAGTAGTCAGTCAATGGTTAGTCAAAGATTGGTTAATTGGTTAATGATGAGGATGGTGAAAAGTTTACACAGGTTAGTGGATGGTTTTGTTTCAATAGGTAGGTCAGGATGGTCAATGATGGTTTAGGACGGTTTAGGATGGTTAATGATGGTGTTCCAATAGTTGGGGAAAATGGTTAGTTAGAGGTATGTGAATGGTTAATTAATTAAGGATGGTTAATGAAGATTGATATGGTGAACATTTTATATTTAATCAATGATGGTTCATGATGGTTATTGATGGTTAGTTATTTTGAAGGCTGGTTAAGGATAGATGGTATTTTGTGCTTGATGATGGTTTTGGGACGGTTAGTTGATAGTCCATTCTTGATTGATCATGCCACTGATCGTATAGAAAGTCAGGAATAGCCAATGACGGCATGATCATGGCAATGATGATGGCAGTTAAATGGTTCATATCCTGATTCATAAGCCGAATCATAATGGGCATTGGTGATCCATGTGGCCCCTGTCATGGTGGTGATAACTCGGGTTTGGTGGTTAAGATGGACATCGCCAATAACTCAGTGGAATTTGCTGTTTGTAGCAGTGATAGCCTATTTTGGCAGCTCTATTGCGTTGCTATTGGTCACGTGAAAAACATCATTGTGAATTGAATAAGCAACATTAATAGGCACTAATCACCACAATAACCACCAGACCATCAGAAGAATCACCATTCTGATCACCATGAATGCTTCATGGACTGGCTACCTTGATGAGCGACCTTTGCTTCTTGGTCAGCTTGTCACCAGCTTGTCCCCCGCTTATCAATTACTACACAACGAACTGGCACCAGTATACGATCAAGCGCAAGACGTGTGACCAACTGCTAGTTCATGTACCCCTCGACGTGGTTCAGGCATAGTTCACCATCACCCAGTATTACCACTAGCTAATATACCTCAGATTGCTGGTTGGATCACCATCAATCATCAGTCATCACCAACGGCCAGTTTCAAAGCCGTCATAACAATTATTTGCCATCATTTCAAGGCATCATTGATCATCAGAAGCACTATCAACATCTATCAACCACTAGTATTAATCATGATTCTTGCCCACTTGTGAGCATTTCTTAGCCGCTTCTTCTTGTAGCTATTATTCGCCAGGATTTGCCATTAATAGCAATCAACCGTTATCATCCGTGAATGGCCAAGACCATCATTAACCACACTTAACCACAGCAGCTATTGATAGCTGCTTGGTGTTCTTAAAACTTTTCATTTTCCCTAGTATTAGCAAATGGCTGGTTGGTTGCCTGGGGGTTGAAACCACCAACCAGATGATAGATATTTACAACTCTTAGCCATGAATGTACCATTTATTTTCCACTCTTAATCAGTAATGGACCAATAATTGACCACGAGTTAACCGCTATAAACCATAACAGTTTTTGATAGTGGTTGACAGTAGCTGATTAATGATAGTAGCTGATTTATTGATAAACCACGATTAACAATAGCTATCGCTAGCCATTAATTAACCACTAGTTAACCACTAAAAATAATAAATCAGCTACCTATGACCCATAAATCAGCTACTCTTAGCCATCAATTAACCACTAGTTAACCACTAGTTAACCACTATAAGCCATAAATCAGCTACTGTCAACCACCCTCAACACTCATTAACCGTTATTGCTAGTGGTTCGCCACATGAGATTCATGCTCGCTGCCAGGAGCCTCGTTTCGGATGTGGTGAGTGCCGCGGCATTGAAGCGACTAAGCGATGGGTCAATATTGAATTAACGCCAATGGTTAAGAACCAATGGTTAAGTAGCTGGTTAATGGATTGATTACCATCATTTTTGAACATTCTTATTTTCCTAGTAGTTATTAACCAATGGTTATTTCCCAAAGACCAATGACCAATGGTGATCAACCCATTGATGAACGAATTATTGCCCAATGATAACCACTGATTTAGTAGCCAATGGTTGGGTACTATCATCTATTATCAGCTATGAATGAGTTGACTAGCTAGTGAATGGGTTGATTGCTATATCTAGTATCAATTTTTGATATGTGTTAATAACTGTCAAGAGTCCGCTTGTCAATGGTTGACAATAGCATATAGTATATAATCAACTATAGAGTTGTCACTTAATAACTGTTCATTGACAATGGTTGATTATCAGACAACCTGATTGAGCTGGGCTATGGTGGAGGTGTGCAGGTGGCTTTTTGCCGACGGCATGGTTTCTAATTGGTTAGACCCAAATTAGCTAATTGGGTTATTGAATGAGGTTGGTTATTGGCATGGTTTCTAATTGGTTAGACCCAAATTAGCTAATTTGGTTATTAGTTATTGAATGCGATTGGTTATTGAATGATGATAATATAACTGTAATTGGCTAATTTGGTTATTTACGAGTTTCTCTAATTGGTTATTGAATGATCACAAGCGTCAGCCAAGGCAATTGAGATTTTGGTCTAACCAATTGAATGACATACGTTTAATTGTGATACGTCCCAATTATGATCGTGAATTAGCTAGGTAACGGTTAACGATGACCTGGCTGGTGTTGGTGATAATACGTGAGGACAATCATCTATATGATGATGGATGCGCGCCAATAAGCTAATGAACGGTTGATATTCAGTGGTTGATAACGATTAAGTGGAGCAACCATGGATATTCATGTTTGTTTGATGACATTTAGGAAGATCAATTGTGGTTAATTAATGATGGTTGATGATAGGAAAACTAATGCTTAATGTTACTGAGCTGATTAAATGATGGTGAATGATGGTTGATTTGCTGCTTTCTCATGGTAAATGCTTTGGTCAATTAATCGTAGTCGAGAAGAACATGCTTAAGTCAAGTGTGTTTCAACATTT
This sequence comes from Symbiodinium kawagutii, assembly GCA_009767595.1. Taxonomy (NCBI): domain Eukaryota; class Dinophyceae; order Suessiales; family Symbiodiniaceae; genus Symbiodinium; species Symbiodinium kawagutii. The sequence goes on along the minus strand of VSDK01010247.1, from coordinate 34,095 downwards.
CCATTGGTTCATGCCTATAAAACCATTGGTTAACCCGGTTCCTGGTTGTCAATGACTGAAACTGATTAATCCGGGTGATGTAATGATCAATATCGATCATGGTGATGGCTTAGCCGTCAGTGACAGGGGAGATGATAAGCTCAGGTTGATGCAAAACAATTATCTATTATACTACCATCAATCATGATATATTGTAACTGGTTCCATAGCACTGCTATTTTTATTACTATCGGTTCTAAACACCATCTCCTTTCTCTGTGCTGTTGTCGACTACTTCCCGGTAGGATCAAGCCAAACATCTGCCATTTCAGTAGGCAATAGTCTTTTGGTGACCATGGTTATGGTATGCATTAGCAATTCATTATGCATGATCATCATTATCAATTTCTGTTGATTACGGACCACCGTCCATCAGCTGTTATTGAAACAGTCATTTCATGGACAATCCAATCTTGTCCAATGAGTTACAGCCGAGAAGTAAGTTGCATTTCGACAAATCTTCTCAATTACACATGGTCCAATACTGTGTTCGTGTTTTATGCTGTCATAGACAGTCACTGTGGGAACCCGCTGCTTTCAGGTTTCTCTTCAGCTGTCTCCCCATGTTTCTTGTTTCGTAACCATCACCAGCCATGTTTTTGTTGTCACCAATCGTCCATCATTCACCTTATTTGATTTTCGATCACCAATCATTCATCATTCACACGATTCACCATTGGGATCACTACCATCACCAATCATTCATCATTCACACCATTCACCATTGGGATCACTACCATCACCACATTCATCATTCACCGAAATTTGACTGAATTGGTTACTGGGAGAATGTACCGGAACCCACTTACAAGTGGTGATGAAAACAACTATAGATTTTCCCATGAACCAACCCAATCAAAGCGACATCAACCATCATTGACAGCTGGTGTTACCAATCATTTATCTTCACTGTAGGATTCGATGATGCACTAGGATAGGGTCATCAATCACCACGGTCATCATTCTACAAGCCATCTACTACACATCTACCAGCTTCTTTCCCAATCATATATCAACCACATATCAACCACATATCAACCATATATCAACCATATAGCAACCACATATCAACCACACATCAACCACATATCAACCACATATCAACCATATATCATCCATATATCAACCACATATCAACCACATATCAACCATATATCAACCATATATCAACAACATATCAACCATATATCAACCACTTTTCAACCATATATCAACCACATATCAACCATATATCAACCACATATCAACCATATATCAACCACATATCAACCATATATCAACTAGTAGAACTCAGTAGCAACCAATATCCCATCCTTATGCCCCTTCCCTGATGACATTTCGGGTGCTTCGCTCAGGTCCAGCTGTCCTGAAGGTGGGCCGAAGCGTTTTCACGAGCGCAGCCTTCCCATTGTGTTGCGGGCAATGACCAGCAACTAAGAAGGGTTACTGTTGATAAACTAATAGTGGTTCATAATGGTTAATAATACCATTAGGTATATAATTATGAACCTATTATCAATACCATAGAGTATATTCAGCAACAAACTATAGGTTAATAGTGGTTCATAATGATTAATAATAGAGATTCATAGGGTATATTCACCAACAAACTGATGGTTGAACAACTACAATGGGGGTTTACTGGTTGACATGGGGGGTTCTCAAAATCGGGGACCCCCAAAATGGCTGGTTTAGTACTATAAATGGTTGATAAACTGGATGATTTCGGGGTACCCCTGTTCTGGGAAACCACCACATGGGTGTTTCTCAAATTGGGGAACTTGGTTGGATGTTCGAGTTTGATATCAATGACTCATATAAAGTGGTTAATTGATTGTTGGCGACATAGCCTTGTGCTTCCAGTTACCATGAAATAGAACACCAAACAAACAAGGGTGGAAACCAGATGGTTACCTCACAACGGTCACTGGAAGCATAGGGTAGAATTTTGATCAGAATGGTCATCATGAACAACGACGAGGCTTTGGTGCAGAGCCAACTGACCCAAAACTGGGTCCCCCAATGCAACGTTCCACGAGAAGGTCCGGCGTCAAGAGAAACAGGTGAAGCAACTTGAAACTTGAGAACTTGGATAAGTCACTTGAACATTTTGAGAATCTCCTGCCTTGATAACATCCTTTAACTCATGAGAATTCCCTCTACTTCGGGCATAGCTCATGGCATCCCAAGGGGAAACCACGACATCTCGACACGGTCGCAAGCACAGCCCCCGGGCCCATCCAGGCCTTGATGTCGGAGTCCCAGTGCGAGGGTTACACCGGACGGCGCGGGTGAGCACCAGAGGTGCATTTTTTTTTAGTGGCACAGAAGCATGGATGAAGATAGTGGTTGGATAGGATATGATAGGTGCACACTGATGGTTCATGATGGTTGGATAGGATATGATAGGGTAGCAAAAATCATGGTCAAACAGCTACTAGTTGATGGTTTATTAGTGGCTTTAATCGTGGGTTAAGCATGGTTTCGCAGGTGGTTTTTCGATGGTTAGTGGCCTGTCAGTTTTTGAGGCGACGTTTAAGAAGGGCAAAAACGCTCTTTGAGGGTTAACCTGCCGATCCTAGGCAGACACAAAAATCGACCATTCGGTGGTGTTACGCTTGGAAGACAACGGATCGTCAAGCTCCCCTATGTTCTTTGGAAAGACAACAAATGGGAGCAGCAAATTCAACAATGAGGCTTCAACAAATCCAACACTGAGGATTCAACAAACTCACCAAGTTCAACCAATGGAACAGATGACCAAAGAGAAATGGCACAGTCCTCACTTCAACATCAGAGTTGGTTCAAGATGCTCGTAGGACGAGTGTGTCAGCTTCGCTATGATGGTGGTGGCTCCCTGGTGCAGCGCGACGCCGGGGAGTCGTTGTACCTGCCCTTTTGCAGTGCCTCGTCGGCTCTTCGGATTGGACAACAGGTGAGGCTTTCCCAGGGCTGGCTGCCATCGTCTTTTCCACAGAGGGTTCATCCAAACCCAAGGATGGTCGTTGCTTCCGATCCATTGCTACAAACGAGCTTACCAACTTACACATGGTCATCAACCAACTTGTTTCAAGCCGGCTTTGACTATATGACTAACCAGCTCACTAGCCATCTTACGCCGCTATAGTCAATCATCCCATGATTCAGCATCCACCAGCATCCACCAGCACCAACCATCCCCGCTCAGGTGGCCTTTTCGATTGCTGGAGGACATGCACAGATCACCCACCTGGTGACATCAGAAGGGCTGGGCTCAACGAGACCGGGCTCAGATAGGGCATCCGGAAAGCTGCTGGAAGACGTGGCAACTGCTGAGATTCATCCAGGGGTGAGTGAAATGTCTGCGAAATCCGCCCAGATTCACCCAGGAAAGGCGGAAAAATCCAAGATTCATGCAGAAAAAATGGAAAAATCAGCGAAATCGTTGGTTTTTCAGCCTGGCCATAGTGTTTCGGAACGACAATCCAGGAAGCTTCAACGAAACATCGGCAGATTTCACAATGCAGATGTGGAAGAAAGACTTGCGATGGTGGCATCTGCGGAAGAGTTGCTGAATATTTTGCTGAAAGATGATGAGTTAGATGCTAGCGCCATCTGCAAGTTGGTTTGTCGATGTGCGGCATGGCTTCATGCTCCTGTCTCACTGAATCCAGGACACAAAGATGCTGTCGCTGTAGTGGCTGGACATGGACCAAACATCGGCGGAGATTTGCAGCACCGCATTCGAAGAATCCTCATTCGAGCCTTGCGCTCGTTGGAGTTGGAGGATGCAGCTACCTACAAACTGGTGGAAGCAGCTCTGATTTACATTTCACAGTCGCTGGAAAAAGTCGATTTCGATCCAAATGGGGTCAACAATCTGTCGAACACAGCAAAACAATGGTACCGCCTTCAATCTTTGCTACGTTTGTTGCCAGAAAACGAATCATCCAAAGTTGCAGAGACCTCAGGGAAGAAGCTGAGGCCGCATCATGTCAAGAGAGCTGAGATGGCTGTATCAGTTGAAGGGGCTTATCATCCCAGCAAGAAAATGAAAAGTTTGGAGAGCATCTTTTGCTCCGAGCAAGTGGTCCAGCTGAAGTGTTCCCAGTGCACAGCCACCATGACGAGTAGTTGGTTTTGGCGGCACCCACTCAGCGGCAGAGTGCAAGTGTTAGTGCCCGCACATGGCCATTCACCTTGCAATAAACGGCGAGGCAAACGAACTCCTTGGCGTGCTCAGGGTTTTCCCATGTGCGTGGACAATTTCTACTCTCTGGATTTCTGTCACTTGGAGTTGCGCCATCAGTTTTTGGGTGACAGGCCTTGGATCTGTTTTGTTTGCTCTGTGCATATCAGAAAGTGTTTGATATCAAGCAGGGACTCATGTAGAATGGTGCAGCGATAAAATCGCGATCATTTTCTGGATGGCTTATACCCACTAACTTTGGTTTTTAGTGTTTTTGGGATATGATTGATTTACCATATAACCACTAAAGATATATTTTTAGCAAGGGATCTATAAGCCACCAAGTTTTCAATCATGGGTATTGAGTACGACCATGATGGGGGACCCATCCTTGGAGGGATGCTTACAGGACCATCAGGGGGCTTGTGAGCTGGGATGCCTTCACCACGAGTATTCTACAACAATTCCCAGGTGAGTATATGTTTTTTCAGATTCGCCATTTGTAAATGGGTAAATATATATGTAAATATCTTCCATAATGGTAGTTACCCTTGTTATGTTCACCAACTTGGCTAAGCAGGAGCCCACCACATTGCACCGATGTCACGCATGTGAAGCCAACACTTCAGGCGTTTGGACTTTTTTGCTGGCGTAGGAGACTCGTGAAACGTTTGGATAGGTTACAATCGAACATACTCTTAGGTTCCCACTTCTTCATCATCATCATCATCATCATCATCATCATCATCATCATCATCATCATCATCAATAACCATTGCTTATCCAATCTTATCCAGCATTGATGGTAGATATTGGTAAACCGTTGGATAGTTTTTAATACATGTCATAAACCTATTGATGGTAGATGTTGATAAATCTATTCATAACTTGATGGTGGGTAAACCATCGACCTAGGCTTATCAGTGAATGAATAGTTGGTGATTTCGCTGCATCTCTCTGCCAGCATCCCAGCTCGAATGTGAGGCCACCACCAGCGGCAACGGCAACGCTGTAGGGCTTGTGGCGGGCGCAGCATCTGTGTGCACAGCCGGCGTCGCGACACCTGCAAGTTGTGCAGCCGGGCAGGTGAACAAAAGAGAGCGAAAAAAAATGGAAAACCACCAGGGTTAATACCCAACTGGTCGCATTAACGCGCAACTTGTGGGTGATAATGGGATGTAGTCGATGGCTGTATGGATAATGATGGTAAACAGTGATGGTAGACAGTAATGGCTCACAGTGGTTGATACTGGATAATGAGCCCCCTTAGTGATGATCCATCGGTTGATACAGCTGGTTTTCCCATGGACAATGGTTATGGACTGGGATGGCTAGTAGGTACCACCATGGCTATGGACAACCCAAGGTCCTTTAACCAGAAGCGTTGGCTATAAGCCTTTATTCTTCGTAACCATTATTAACGGTTGTAATACACCTTATGAAGGGTCGACAAATACATAAATCTACATAAATATTTCTATATATATATATTTTTTTTTTCGAATATACATATCGAACCAATGAAATGCCAACCATATAAGGGTATAAATGGTTGTTTCTCAAAATAGGGGTACCCCCAAATCATCAATTTATAGTCATTTATAGTAATAAACCAGCCATTTTTGGGGTACCCTATTTTGAGAAACCACCAAATGCCCTCTCATTGGTTATAATACCCCCTGATGTCTTCAGTTATCTCCACCAACTCGTTGGTTGATTTCTTCCGCGTTGTGGCTGCACATCCAACGAGGTCTCTCCGTACAGCAGCCCTCGAGCAGCACTCATGTCGCAGCGGATGCCCAGTGGAACCATGAATCAACCAGTAGTGCCTGATGGTCTAGGGGTGAACAAGCAACAAATAATCATAAATAATCAGCTATAGTAAGGATAGTTGGGTTTTATTGGTTAATTATCATTGGTTATATAATGGTCAATATTGCTGAATCATATGATTGATATACGATTAGTTGTATGATTGATGGCCCTAGTGGCTGATTACGTATGGTTAGTAATGGTTGGTAATGGCTAGTAACCCACTAATAACCATCCATCAAGCCATGTCACTGGTTGATAGCCATTTATGAAGCAATGGTTGGAAGCCATTCATTCTGCAATGAAGGCTGTGTGTGTTCCGAAATGATGGCGAATGAGTAACAACATGGCAGTTGGCTATTGGCAATCATGTATTATCAATAATTGTTGATCTCATCGGATACTGATAGCCATTAATCAATCAATGGTAATGGTACTGGTGCTGTGATTCAGTGTTAACGGTTGCCGGAGCCTTGCGTTTGGACCCAGTGGTGGCTGCTCCGTGCGCCAACAGGTGTGTACAGACAGACCCCAACTCGCGAACGAACTATTAAAGCTGCCGTGCTCTCACAATATTTCATCGGTTGAAATGCTGGTTGATGATGGTTTATATAAGCTGGTTAGTACTGGTTCAATGATGGTTTATTAACCCTTTGATGTTTGATAATGGTTCAAAATTGATTGATGCACACTAGCAGCCAGGTTGATAATGGTTCAGTGACGGTTTCATGATGCTTTGCCCTTTTGTCATCGGTTACTAACCTGGTTGCGCTAAGTCAATCAGCAACTTTCATGGTCAACCAGCGATTTCTATGGTGGATTTTCCAGGCAAACCAGGTCAGTTGGCCAGGGTGTGACATGCAAGACATCACAGAACCATATGGCGAGCTGAATCAATTTTAACCAACAAATGGTTACAACCATTAATAAGGGTTAACAATAGAATAACCAACAATAATTGGGGGTATACCAGCTATATATGGCGAGGTGGGTCAAGGCTTTAACCAACCAATTTCATGGGGAATAATGGCCAACAACAATAATAAGGGAAACAATGGTGAATGATAGGGGAACCAGGGGGACTACGGGTGAACAGACCCACTGCCATATTGAATTCTTCACGAAATAGGTCATTTTTTTTACTAGTATTCATTGAATCTTTGATATTGATCGGAATACTGTAGTTATCAACATCTTGATTATCTGGACAATAGTTCCTACTACTGAAAGTGAGCGATCAACTATGATTAACCAATCTATTATTGTGTTTCATGATTGCTATCATGAATGACTACCAATAATCAGCGGCCATTTCATGGAAGATGCCTCACCGAAACAGATAGAAAACTTACTCATTTAGGATAGCTATCAGGCAAAGTGGATTTCTCTAGAAGTCCAACTGTGAGTAGGGTAGCTGGGAAATTGAAAATTCGCAATGGGAGAATTATGTACAATTTGTTGCTTGCTTGCTTGCTTGCTTGCTTGCTTGCTTGCCTGCCTGCCTGCCTGCCTGCCTGCTTGCCTGCTTGCTTGCTTGCTTGCTTGCTTGCTTGCTTGCTTGCTTGCTTGCTTACCTCATCAATTTGTAAGTTCGTGCAAAGACCAGGCAAGGGTATTTTGACATAGAAAGCGACAGTCATTTGCAGTCGTGGAGATGTTAACAATTATTGTAACTCCAACAACCTCTCGAAATCATATTTGCTTTACTAGGTTGGTTATCGAAAAATGACCATGTCCTGTAACCTACTGGTGGAAATCACCGAACCGCCAACTCTAGTGACTATAGTGGTAAAACATGTTTTTACGCATGGCCATGGTTCAAGCAAAACTAGGAGGAATTGCCAGGGGTCTTTGTTGGAGATGAAATTTTATGGATGATCTTCAAACACCTATTACATTCAGGATCATTTAGGTTTATCTGCCATAGAGGGGTGACACCCCGCTCAAAATCCCGTCATTCTTCGAAGCACCCTCAAAAATCCACGCACTTAACTATATTGACAACAGCATCACCAAGAGAGATTCAACCAACAACAAATCCTATCCTCTCCCCATCATCTACCCATCATCTCCCTATCATCTCCCTAGCAACTCCCTCAATCCTAGCATGACTTGCGGCCAACCAGCCACCAACCCGTCCCACCCTCCAATCCCAACCAGCCAACCGCCACCGAGGCCGAGAAGTGGGGGGCACCCAGTGGTGATCGCTGCACCAGGGTGGCCATGGCTCAGCAGCTGGATGCTTCGAGTCGTTTGGCAGGTGGTCCAATGTCGGGGTCAAGGAATTGATGGCATTTTACGACTATATTGTGACTCTAGTATGCATTTATTTATTCATTCATATATTTATTCATTGATTTGTTTGGTCATTTATTTATGTATTTATGTATTGATTTACTCAAACTATGCAGCTCCGTAACTATACAAACTACATACTACATACATCTAAATGACCATATGGTGGTTTTTCAAGCCATAGGGAAGCCTAGGAAATGGTGTGAGTTGATTACTATCAATGATTAATAATGGATGATAACTGGGGGTAAGCTTATGACTCGAGAAACCACCATATGAAACAACGTTAGTAACAATGTTGTGGCGTGCTTAACAAATTGGTTGAGCCGCGGGCCCAGCTAAATGCAGCCAAAGACCAGCTAAGGGCCAGTGCAGCGCTGGCACCGCGCTTGCAAACTGATCTATTGGCAGATTAACCAATTGGGCTTGCTGATGAACGCGTGTGCCATTTTTTTTGCAAAAAACATATACTTTTCTCGTCGGTTTCTGGCATTGGGAAAACCCGCGCCAGATCTCCAAGTAGAATGGGGTGTGTTCCGTCAAATCAAAATGGCGCCAGAAAAGCATGCGTTCCCACAGCATCCACTCGTGATGTAGCTTTCTTGTACGAAACGGGGCCAAGTGCGGAGCAATCCGTTCGAAATTGTGTCTAATGCATTGTTCTTAACGCTACAAAAAATAACACACCATTTATCACTACACTGACCGTGTTCATCCACATCAATGATGGTATTGTTACTGAGAGTCATTAATTTCAACAAATATATTATTATGATGAACATCATTATCGAGAATGCCGCTAAGGATGTTCCCCGAATCACCGTTTAGCGTTTTCTGATCACCACTGATGCTGCGCTGAGATTATGCGGATGATGCGAGTGTGGATAGTCCGCTGTGCCCAGTGGGAGGATGGCCTTCGTCGGTTGGATGTGGCTGGAGCGGTAGGATATCCAAAAATTAATGCCAACATATATTGTAGCTGACGATGATGATTCTTGTGATGATTCGTAATGTTTAAAGGTGAGCGATGGTGACTATCAACAATGCGTAGCGATGGTTAATACAAAAATCAATTGGTGAGTTGGTACTGGCCAATTGTTGTACTGTAAGTGATGGTGAATAACGTGGATCAACATCATAGCATTGTTGTTCACCTCGCATTGACTGCAGCGCTGAGCTCGGTCTAAGTCAGCACATGGGTGTTTCAATAGCTACTCAGCCTATTCGTTAGCTACTGCCATGTAATTTGGGGGGTTCACGGGCAACTACATGATTGTCATGATTCATGTCACTAACCAGTTACCAGGTTATCGCATCAGTAGGGAAGTTCACTTTTGGGTAGTGCTTGGTAACTAAACCTTTGTGAGATGAATCTTGATAATCATGATAATCAAGTGTAAAGTCATGCACTAAAGTAAACTATGCCTTTACCATGATTATGGGTAGATGACACTAAGGTCACTATAGGGAAGGTCACTACAGGGAAGCTTACGAATCATTGGTGCTTGATTTCGTGACGAAAATCACAAGCGCAACTCCAGGTTGGTCGCTGTCGCCCGCCTTGTCGCCGTTGGGCAAGCCCAGCAGGTTTCAGCTCCGGGGACAGGTTGCTGGGGGCATCCCAGTTTAGGAAGCATGGCAACTGCCAGTCCTTGGTTGTGCTGCCACAAATCACGGGAGTGCTCTGACACACGGACCACTATTTGCATGACTTGCCATGCTTTGCCAAAACGATTTTGGCACGTCATGCAGCTTGTTGATTGAAAACAACTGCACATTGTGCAGAGTTTCCTTGATGAATGAATTAGAATGTAATCAAACCAGCAGCCAGAGCAAGCTTCCTCTATATTATCAACTATTTGTAGCATAGCTTGTCTTAACCATATATAGCTGGTATATCCCCTCTTATTAACCAAGCAAGCTTGTAACTTGCTATGATTTGTAACCACGTCTCCATTGAGGGTCTAAGACTGTCGGGTCCCATGGTGGGTTGAGTGTACCACCGCGGGCTTAAGGCTGTGTGGGTTGGTGGGCCACCTTGGGAAGCCTTGTTACCCTAGTCCCTAACCTGGCAATGGGCAATCTACCATGGAAATCGCAGGTTTCTCAGGGTTTCCCATCAGAAAAGGTGGATTTTCCATCGCCATGTTGGTTTACCAGAGGGTAGTAGATAGCGAACTATCAAATTGTGGACTATCCTGTCAATTTATAGTGAACCAAATTAATTAGTAGTGAACTATCAATCACACAATTTGGTTCACCATTAGTTGAGTTCGCCGAGTCACTTCATGGATTGACCAACCAATTGTCAAAGTTAACCATCAAACAGTTCAGTTGACCTTGTATCAGCCCTTGGCATCCTTAACCTCACATCACCGTGAGGTCACGACCAAACACCCCTTGACCTGTTAAATGTTTCAGAAACAAGCCAAGCCACTGCTATGAAACATTTAGTGGCTATGAAACGCTAAGGCATGGGCGTGAGGCGGCCGGAAGCTGCTGGGAGCTGCTGGGCTGTTGCGAGTTGTTGATAGTCCTGGATGGTTGTGGTAGATGGAAATGGCTATGGGTCAATATTAAGCAACCAATAATGGGGGACATTCACCAGCAATATGGTGGTTTCTCAAAATAGGGAGCCCCAAAAATGGTTGGTTTATTACTATAAATGGCTAGTAACTAGATGATTTGGGGATACCCCTATTTTGAGAAACCACCATATAACAATAATAGGGAAAACAATGGTTAATGATATAGGAGGCAGGGGTACGGGGTTTTAACCCACTGCCAATGATGGGATTGATGGGAACTATGGGAAATAGCTGTGATTGATATGTTGTGATACGATATGATACGATATATCACAACTCCATAGGAAGTACCCTCCAAAAATATAGGGAATTGATGGTTTAGGGTATAGTTCCCATAGCTAGACAGATTCCTAGGCTTGGTATATCTTGGTATATCATGGCAACCGGTAGCTACATGGTCATTCGATGTAGTGATGTAGTGCTAGGTGAGGAACTTGGATATAATTTTACATTATGGGTACACAGATATGATGGATGAAGATGATGAATGTAAACACGTGAAGATATATGATATATCCATTAAACAAATGCATGTTCTTTGATGTAGATCGATATATCCATAATAAATGCATGTTTTTTTTTAAATGTAGATCTTCGGGAACGATGCATCTACTGAGAACCTCCCATCTATGTGGTGAGCAGCACCGCAACCCATCGGCACCACTGCTGAACGCTCCCCGCCAGGGCGAGATTCCGGCTTTGGAACTGGGTCGACTGCCGAAACGAGTGGTGGGGAGGGTTGGTGGATGGGTCTATAGCTGGTTTGGTTGGTGGTTGGCGGTTCAACTATGGTGAATAATGGTTAATGATAGGTTAAGACCTAATAGACCTAGTAGCAACTATGGTTAATAATGGTTAAATCCCTTAACTATATAGAGCAACTTAATAATGGTTAATAATGGTTAACAACTATGGTCAATAATGGTTAATAATGGTGGTTAATAATGGTTAATGATAGGGGGTAATAAGCAAGTATATTGAGGTTTAACTACTACTGGCTGGTGGTTTTGAACATGTTTTAGTTCCCCAAGCAGCCAGGGTTAATAGCTGGCATATGTTTTAATGGCTAGGGAATATTCAACTAATGGGTCTATACTGACTAATATTCTTTAGAGAGGGGTTCCGGGGTTGAAAATACCAACCAGTGGTTAATAGCTGGCACAATGGGATGCAATCGGGATTCACACATAGATAGATCTACAAACACACCCAATCAGGAGAACGAAACCAGGATATGTATATATCTTACATTATGTTCTACATGTCATATCTACCTTCAAATGTAAATATATATATATACATGTGTGTGTGCCGAGTCTAACCAGTATCCAGGTTCCTATTGATGCTGACGACCAGACCCCACTACCGAGGTTTGATCCAAGTCGTGGATGGGAACCTGGTGCGTTTGAATGTTGCGCCTCAGTGCCCGGGGGGCTGGGAACGTAGCCGCAGGGTTCAGCGATGCTTCGTGGGAAGGTAACCATGGAGATTGGAAGGGGTTGTAGGTGTGAGTAGATATGCTTGGTTACTACCCCTGTGACTAGATATTCAACCAAATGTGGGTTGATATGGATGAATTTGGTTGAGTGATCATTTATAATGGTTGGTAGATGTGGTTTGATGAGCAGTCGTAGATTAAGTGATTCGCTTAATCCAAGCATGACCAATTGGTGGTTGGAAAGATTTCTGATTTTCGGCCATACTTGGGATGGTTGGCTGTTTGAAGAGTACATTTTTCAGAAGGGTTGAAAACACGAACCAGACAAACCAGGGGGATATGATATGACATTGAGCAGCGATGATTAAGGCATCAACAATCCGTACCAACCAGAACCAGTAATTGCAGTGAGCCAGCCAAGGAAACGTTAGGAATTTCATAAATCATTATCCTACCGGCTTACGCACATGGAGTGAACGACTGATTGGCAATTACTTCACTATTAATGAACCATCAATTCACCACTATCAACCACCAATTCACCACTATTAATCACTATTATAACCACTATTAACTATTACAGAAACCATGAATCAACCGCTATGAAACAATTAATCAACCACTATTTACCATGAATTAACCACTATCTACCATGAATTAACCACTATTTACCATGAATTAACCACTATTTACCATGAATTAACAAGTTATTACACATTCATGGTGTACCCATTTCTTGATCCCAGCCCCGGATGCCCTGCTGACGGCCCTGAGATGGAGCAGCTCATCGGACATCGCCGGTCCAACGGCGCTTCAGGCGGCGGGTGGGAGGTGCTCAGCTGGTAACGACGGAGCGTTAAGCGGGGTATCTGATGGGTAGCAAGGGATATGGGCTAATAATATGGTTAATAATAAGGTTAATAATAATAAGGTCATTAATGAGGATATGGGCTAATGATATGATTAAGGAGGGTTAATAATGGTGAGTAATGGTTGATGATATGGTTAACAAGGGTGAATATTTTTTTGAATGTTGTTGAAGAATGGATTGTTCTCAAAGAAATGGGGAATAATGTTTACTAATGGTTGATTCTTAAGTCTACATGTAGAGGTAAACAATACACATGTATAGACATTTTATGCTGTTAATATCAATTTCTATGTAAATACATGCGTGTCTGTAGTTGTTTAAACTATATATGTACACATAAATTTGCATGTGTAAATGGACATCCAGCACATCAGCAGCTTCGCTATTCTGTCCAACGTGGTTTCTTGCAATATTTGATGTCTATTTAACTATGGTGAAATCACATTGACATCGGCAGACAATGGGTGATTGACTAGATTAAGATTGCCTATGTATAGTTTTGGGTTAGCGATGCGGTATGTTCATTGAAAGACAGATGCAATTCCACTGAATTTAAGTCAACACACATATACCACACATTTGAACCGTTGCTGGTAGCATGAGAGGTGTTTCTCTTTTATCACACACATTTTAGGCTATAAATATGTATAGATTAGTACTGTGAGCTACCAGTTGGTATACCAACCAAGAATTACATTGACACTACTGCCCAACCATTCTTCACCATATCAATAACATCCATTTCAACGGAGACATGTTTGGTCAACGACCATTCGACATTGTTGAGTGATTAGAAACCACTTCCATGAGTGGGTTATACATGGTTTTACCATGTATCAATGGCGTGTAAAGATGGTTACTGACCACCTGCTAAGTAATCATCCAAGTAATGACCAGTCACGTGGTTTCTTCTTGGATGTGCAGCTGGGGTTAATTCACCAGGGTTCGTTACGCCTCTGGAAACCATGGAATTATTGACCACTTACGAGCCGTGGAGGTGCACATCCATGTCATCAGTTGTGGGATCTAAAAACCATGGTTGGAGGTGCACATCCAAGTTGGTCCAAAGGAACCAACCATTGAAACTGATCACTATCTATTGACCAACCACTCTCCACTCATGACCAGTCAAGTGGTTCCTTGGTGCAAACGAACCAACCACTGAAACATCATCGGTGCAAACCAGTCGCGCCTTTGTGTCTCAGATGGTCCGAGTCCGGACGCTCCACATCTCACTAGGGAGGAGGCCGGTGCAGCAGTGATGGGGCACACCATGTAGGTTCACCATGAAAAAAACAAGTTAACCAATGTGATTACCATATGTATATATATATATATGTATACATTTATTTACTTCTTATTTATTTACATATGCATGTACATATATAGGGTTTAATAAAGGTGAATATTGGTTGATAATGAATAATCCATGGGTGAATATGGGTTAATAACATTATACTCTGGTACTCTCACATAGCAATGGAGAATCACCTCCTTTTTTATGAGAAACCCTAGGAAATAAGCAATAGTTGGTGGATTTTCAATTGCTATGTTAGCTAGCTAGAGGGTACCCTGCGTCAAAAAAACCTAGATGTGGATAACCACCATATTTAGTGGGGAATCTGTCAAAAAATAGGCTTTTGTTCCACATGTGTTTTTGTTTCAGGCAGCTTGTGTAATTTTATGTACCTCTTCGGTAGGGATACACCATCAATATGGGGTTGTATATCCCTATGTGGGATGTGTATATAGTATAGATACGGGCAAACCCCTCCGTTTGCCCGCGCCTCTGTCGGGAGCGTCTGGGAACGTCAAAAAACATTCGTTTTTACAGTACAAAATGCACATGTGCGAAATCAAGCGTATCTGGACGGATCGCGCAGGTCCTTGACCTGTGTTGTGCTTGCATTCTGGAAACATACAACCCTAAAACCCTAAAACCCTAAAACCATAAACCCTAAAACCCTAAAACCCTAAACCATAAACCCTGAAAGCCTAAACCGTAAACCTTAAAACCCTCAAACATTTGGAGAAAAACGATAAAACCCTAAAACCATAAACCCTAAAACCCTAAAACCCTAAAACCATAAATCCTAAAACCCTAAAACTATAAACCATAAACCTTTACGTGCAAACCCCCCCTTTCGCCCTGTGGGCGAAAGGGGGGGTTTGCGCGTATAGATACCATATATCTCAAAGCCTGGGATCTGTACAAAATAAAGTAGTCTAGCCATAACCAAGAGGATAGCCATCAGCCATCCTAGCCATCAACAACCAACATCATACCAGGGCTATAAGCAGCGAATCCGAATCAACTTGACAGGATTGCTATCAGTACCTGGGTGTATATGAGCGTTAGGTATATCACCAATTCCATGTATCGGGGCAACTCTGAGGATTTCTCACAGTTGCGTGAAGATTGGTGAGTTGGCTTCATGTGGCTATGGGTCAAAACCCTGTACCCCTGGTTCCCCTATCATAGCCATTGTTTTCCCTATTATTGGTGGTGGTTATCCCCCCATAAACTTGGTGGGTTAATATTGACCCATAGCCATGTGCCTGCATTTTGAGAGATCTTAGAGAGGATGTTCAGGTTTGATGTGAGATTTCTCGAGACCTGAACTCAGACAGCCAGACATGGAATCCCACCATTGTTGGTAGGGACTTCCGAGGACGATGGGCCACGGGGGCCCCATATTGGTCCATGGCGGATGCAGCCTGTGTCATCCTGAAGAACTTCTAGCACATGATCAACAAGGAGCAACAATGATCAAGATATCATGATGATCAACATTTTTCATGATATCCTTGACCATCAAGATATCTTGATAATTGACCATCAATTGCTTAATGATCATGTTGCTCATGAAAAATGTTGATCAATAGGGAAAATTGATAAGTAAGCAACATTTTTCATGAGCAACATGATGGTCAATTGCTTGGTGGTTATTACTAGGGATAAATTGCTAGGCAACAACAATGGTTAAACATCTACTATAGTTGGTGGTTTGATGGACATTTTTCGTCCCACATGTTTTAAACAAGGGTTGTTTGGTTGACAAACTTGTTTTTCCTAGGGGTGGTTCAACCACCAACCAGTCAATCGTTGAGAAGAATTGATTGACAAGGGTGGTTGAAATGGTGAATAAGCATGATCATCCTTGTCAACCAATACTCACTATGATCGACCGTTTTCATTGATTATTCACCATCCTCATCCATGATCATCCAGGAATATTTGTTAGTGACAAGTTTTTCCCTGAACAAACTTTTTTTCACTATCATCAACCATTGTGATTGATGATCTGGCTGTTGCTTGGGAGCGATGAGCGGCTTGCCAGGGGTATCCCGTTCTGGCCCTTTCACAGGGGGGGGCCTCGCATCCCCCCTGCCTTCCGTTCAAGCCGTCAACCGACTGCGAGAGGTCTTGTCACTTCCGTGCGCTGATGCTGCTTCTTGGCTGCGGGCATGACATTTTGTCACTTAAATGTGTTTTCATATTTTATATGATGTATACATATAGATGATACATGATTTATGATGTATGATTTGGTATGTATTTACACATATATTATATGTGTGCACTTGCAATGTATGTATATACGCATATGTATTTGTTTAATTGCAAAGACATGTATACAATGTATATATGTACATATACATGTATGTGAGTGGCTTTGTCCACAAATGATGTACGAAATCTTGTGTGCTTCGCTGCTTTTTTACATAATGATTCATGGAGGGAAGTTCAGAGGGTGCCTGCCGATCATGTTGGCAGTATGTAGTATCAGTATCAACCACTATCAACTGTTTTCAAACATCGTCAACCACTGTGAGCCGTTACTAACTATGCACTCTCAACTGTTATAAACCAATACTAACCCATTTTGACCCGTCTCAGCCATTATCAGCCATGGCTAACCATGGTTGATCACGAATTCCTGGGCTCCCGGTGCGAACTCCTGGCCTCTACTGGTCAGCCCTGTCACACCCACCGTGACCCAGGCCCAGCGAGGATTTTCATTTGCATGCGCGGCCAGTGACATGATCCAACCCTTCACCAAGCATTCATCTAGCATTCACCATACATTCACCAAGCATTCACCATCCATTCACCAAGCATCAACAACCCATTCAGGAACCACTAACACCTGATCTGTTGTTGTCCGGCTGCGCATGTCCCAGCGACTTCGTTGTGACGGCCCCAGGCAGACGTCAGCTGTTCTATTTGCTTGGAGGGCTTCAGCTGGGGAACCCAGTGGATCGATGATCCAAGTTATCGGTGCTGTGGTAGTGAAGCAAGCATGATTGGAAGTGGTTGTGGGTCAAGCAGTTGACCAACCAACTAATGAGGGCTAAGGACCAACAAGTTTATAAGGGAAACAATGGTTAATAGTGGGGAAACAGGGGGACTAAGGTTTTTGACCCATCGCCAAGTGATTGTAAGTAGTTATAATGATGTTTATTGATGCTTTTAGAAACTTACGTGGGTATGAATATCAAAGGCCAGAAGAACCAGAAGAGGGGCGACATGATTCCTGATTCACGTGGGTGATTTACTATCAGCAATGATCATTCACTTCGCGATTGTTGGCGACCGTTGGTTTTCCCTCAAGTCTTGGACCAAATAGCAAAATGTTAGCGACACCGCCCTATTACTGGTTACTGCATATTTTCTTTCACCCTGGTTATTAGCCACCGCCACTGCTCTTGCCCCTCGATGTTACTCTTTGGTTGTTACCCCTGATTGTTTTTGTTCAAACTGACCAGTCAGCCATTTCTGGTTGGTGGTTTGATTCACATTTTTACTTTCCCTAGTAATCATCAACAAATGGTTGGTTCACAAGCCTATTTTTCATAGGAGTTGAAACCACCAGCCAGATATCGTCCGCAAAGATGACCAACTCTCACTGCCAGGCACTGAGAATCCGCCGCGGATTCTGCCGTGTCAGCATGCCTTCCACACGGAGTGCAGGGCAGCCGTTTGCGTCACGGTCGCGGTGCGTTACCTTTTACCATGGCAGTCAGGCAGTAATTTTCGGCCAACTAACCATGGCTAGTCACCAACCAACAGGTTTGTTGGTAACTTTTGAATTCCAACAAATCTGTTGCTTGGTTAAATAACAAAATCTGGTTGCTTGGTTATTCCAACAGCTTTGTTGGAATCCAAAAGTGACCAACTAGCCGTTATTAGCCATGGTTGGACATGTAGTTGCTAATTTTCGGCTAGTCACCAACCATGGATTAAAATAGTCTATGTTCGTTAATGACCGTTCATAATGGTTGCTGCCCGTAGTGGCTGATGTGCAACCGTAGCTAGTGATCAACAACAAGAAGCGTTTTCAGACACTTTATGTGTTGTTTCTTGTAAAAAAACCAGTGATAAAATAATCACTGTTGATTGTTGATGGAATATTTGACCTATTTCAACACTTGTTGCTGTCGTGGTGTTTTTTTGATTGTTGTTGCTGAATACTTTGGGCTTGATAGTTGCCATTTTGAGGGAACCTTGTTGCTTTTGAGGGAATATTATCATTACAAGATGTTTACGACCCAGATACAATCTGCTTGTTCTTGTTTGTCGCTGGGAAATGTGCCCTTTTGATTTAAGCCGTTTTCCTGATTTTTTTTGCCTACAACTTTGTGGCTTAGTACTGGTTAGTGCCTGAAATTATTCCTTTTGTTCTGGTCATTTCTGGTCGTGCTCATTGCTGTTAGAGATGTTTGAGTCTGTTTTTTGTTGCTTATTCTACTAATTTATGTCTTTATGGCTCGTTAGATGTTTGGTTCTTGCTATTGGTCCTGCCCTAATTTCCATGAGAACTGTTTAAAACGACCAAAAATCAACCAATGCTGAAGCATTGCTAACATGGCAGTCAACCAGTAGCCAACCAAGACTTGTTGGAATCCAATAGCACCCAACCCCGCTAGTGTTAGCCATGGATGAACATGATCACCTGACCCCAGTGGTGTCCCCATCGGTGGTGCCAGCAACTTCCTCTGCAGGACTGCGCCGTGCTGTGGCTCAGCAAGAGTGCCCTCTGAAGCTCGGTGATGTCGACCGCGGCGGCCCTTGACATAGAGCCGTATGATGATTTCTTAAGCCATGAGGGGACCCCCAAAATGGTTGGTTTGCTACAATGATGAATAAACTATGATTTTTTCATAGGTGGTCTCTTAAGCCATGTTGGGACCCCCGGTTATCATTTCTTTATTAACCATTTACAGTAAGAATCTGTCCATTTTTGATTTGATTTGGTTGTTTCATGAATAAGGGGGACCCCCAAAATGGTGTGTGTGTGTGTGTTTTTTTTTATCATAAATTGTTGATAAACTGAATGATTTGGGGGTACCCCTAGAGCTTGAGAAACCACCTTCATATGACCCATGTTGTACCAACCTGGCATTTCAGACATGGGTACGGTATGCAACCCTTGGGCCGTTGCCAACAGTGACCTTCACCGCGCACCACCAAGGTCCCAACTGCCGCGCGTCTGCTGCGCATGAAGAGATGCCGACGAGGAGCGCTGTGACACACATGGAATGCAGGACGAACAGATGGTTAACAATATGATGATTTGGGGGTACCCCTATATTGAGAAACAGCCGTAGACCCCCAAAAATGGTTGCTTTACTACCATAGATGATTACAAAAGGATGATCTAACGGTACCCCTATTTTCAGAAACACATATGGTGGTTTCTCAAAATTAGGGTACCCTTAAATCATCCACTATTAACTAATCATAATTGGTAATAGTTACTGTAATAATAACCATCCTTTTTGGGGTTCCCCATTTGGAGAATCACCCATATGGCGAGTTGTTTTTTTGAGCTTTGGTTAACTAGTGAACTACGTAGTGTGCTTAACGGTGAACTCTTGAACTAGTGTGCTTAACAACTATCTATAACAATCACCAATTAGCCAATGAACCATCAATGCATTAGCGGTAAGGCGGTCGTTTAACAGGGCATTCCTAGTCTCATTGGGTATTATTCTTTGCAGCAATGATCACCCTAAGTTACTTTATTGGTTTTAAAGCCATTATTTTTTGGCATCGATACCATTATGATAAGGGATATTGTCATTAATTCTTCATTGATGAACCAGTCATGGTTAATACATAACCTTAATCATATATTAGTAACCCTTCCTACTTCTTTTCATTGATTTACCAATATTGATACCATGATTCTAGGGGATATTGTTATTAACGATGCACATCATGACTAACATTTACGAACATTGATATGGCATTGGGTCAAAACCGTGTACGCTTGGTTCCCCATCATTAACCATTGTTTTCCCCATTATGGCTGGTTATTATCCCTAGAAGATTGGTTGGTCAATATTGACCCATAGCCATCCATAGCCATATAAGGGAATCATGGGCCATGGTTAACCCCCCTTCCGAGTCTCGTTTTCCGTGTCTTGGGCCACGATGCTCTTGGTCTCGTGGTAGGACTGAGAGTTGATCAGCAGAGTCGTTCACTTCTCTCAGTTCCAAGGACTGGCGGGGCGGGGCGCTCCGGCCTTTAAAGGGCCGCTGATGAATGCGGGGGAGCCAGGAGCGGCTCCCAGGAGTGTCCTGACCAACCGGAGGGTAGTAAGTTATACCCCTAAAGCTTATAGCAATATGAGTGTTTCTCAAAATAGGGGACCCAAAAAATGGTTGGTTTATTACTATAAATGATTTCTATTGGAGGTCCCCTATTTTGAGAAACCACCATATATCGGGTGTTAGGTGGTCGAGACATTGAATAGTTGAACTTTGGGGCAAGCAGCAACGGTTACATCGGAGTTATAGCCATTGGTTGTAGCAACCTGTTGGGTCGTTGTGGATGGGGTTTGGGGTCAGAATCAATGCTGACAGGCAACATGAGGGCTCAGTTGGTACTGCAATTTCTTTGAATGAGTCAGTTAGTTGGTTGATAAATTGATAAATCTGACCAGTGGTGAAACTTTTGACGTTGGTAAATTGCGAAAAAAGCGTCAGCTGGTTGATTCGTGTTTCTAGTTGCTTGATCAACTGTTGCAATTTCCGAGTTGCCAAACTGCAACAACCCCAGGGTCACCGGTTGGTTAAGCTGGCGAATTCTGGTTCTACAGGACCAACAAAGAGAGCTTGGCATCCGTTCTTTCCACATGTGAAAGGCCCAGCCAGTGCAGCCATGGGTACATGGAAGTTCGTCGTTTGGTGCCTTTGTGGCCAGGATTGTTCTGAAATCTAGCCATTCACATTGCATACGTATCATACAAATGATCAATATTGGATGATTTGGGGGTACCTCTATATGAGAGACCCCGCATGTTTCCCAATAGTACATTGCTCAATTTTTT
The DNA here is from genome assembly GCA_009767595.1 of Symbiodinium kawagutii. NCBI lineage: Eukaryota > Dinophyceae > Suessiales > Symbiodiniaceae > Symbiodinium > Symbiodinium kawagutii. The sequence goes on along the minus strand of VSDK01010247.1, from coordinate 12,544 downwards.
GGGGAAGTCACATGAACGATGCTGCTGCTGGTGCACCCCACTTGCCCAGATCATGAAACAAATTTCATCAACATTCGTTGTCAGTAGTGGTGCACACCTTTCTTTCCTGGAGAGGAGTAACCATGTGGGTTCCTTATTCATCGTCGTCATCATCATCAACATCATCATCAACCATTATGTACTCATTTGTGTTGCTTACTATCCCCTATGATTACCCCAAGAATCAACCAGTAGTTCATTATCATCATCACCCTCATCACCCTCATCATCATCATCATCATCATCATCATCATCATCATCATCATCATCATCATCATCATCATCACGCAAGTATTATCCCCCAAAAATCCGCCCAGCATTCATCGCCATTAGGAGATCAGTCACCAGCATCGATTTCAATTCCAAGTCGCGCGCCTGCCGAACGGGCTCCCAAAGTGCTGGTGTGGACCCAGCTGTACAAAAAAATCACCGGCAGGTGGGGAATCTGCCAGCAGACAAGTATCTGTGCCAGATATAGCTCTACTCATGACCTAAACCATTGGTTATAACCATACAACCATTGGCTATGAACAACCCTTTGTAGAATGGTTGTTTTATTTGCTAGCACAATGAATGCTTTCATATTTGACAATATGTTCGACTATTTTTTCCTTTATACATGTACTAAATAGTTTGCGTTACTTTTATTTGATGCCAATTTTCCAACTCAAGCAGGGCTGATGATACCGATCCATCATCGGCATCTCCCCACCGTCACCGCAGCGTGTTTGACGGGCGGACTTCCGCGCTGCCGCGGCGGCGACGTGATCACCAACGGAGGGTGGTCAGAAGCAATACTAGTTGTATAGCAGATTCACCGTGAAAGTTTCTGAATGATTAAAAAATGTAGGGAATGATTCAACATGGATTTTATTTCACTATATAACGCTGGTTGTGTAGCAAATCTTCGAATGATAAACAAATGTAGGATGCTATACAAAACCGTGGTAGCTTTATAATTTTTGATAAATAAATAGCTACCAAATGACAACTACCAACCTTCTGGAAAGTAAGAGCTTTGACCTTACCAAGAAGGGTGATCTTCCAAGCCTGTTGTGGGAGGGTCAAGCTGCTGGTTTGCACGAGTGTAGTGAGAAATTGTAAAGGATGGCTATGGGTCAATATTAACCAACCAATACTGGAGGATATTAACCAGCAAAACTATAGGGAAAACAATGGTTAATGATAGGGGAACCAGGGGTACAGGGTTTTGACCCACAGCCAAATTTGTTGGTGAAACACCCTGTCCTGGGAGATTCCTAAGAATCAATGAATTAGTTTTTCCTGTTTGTAGGGGATGATTGACAAATTTATGAGTGAAACAGGTGGTATAGCAAACAGATTCTCTGAATCATTGTACAACATGCTGAAAATTGTTCAAAAAATGGTGAGCTGTAGCGGAACAATTTGAGGGAAAATGTATAGCTAACACGATTTGTACAGAGGGCCTAATAGTCCGTTTTGTAATGTTCCGTAGTGACAGTAGATTCATGACGGCTTGATTATGCTTGGTATATTGTTCTATCGGGTCAGTTCTGCTTGATCATGGTCATGAGTGGCTTAAGAAGGGTTAGCAATAGTCCATGATGTTTGACTAATGATTTGATACTAACAATAAATTGTGTTTAGCAACCGTTTAATGCTGCTAGTAAGTCTGATACTGTTGGTTCAGCAAGATCAGCAGGAGCAACCAAGGAATGGAAATTAGCTGAGGATTTCTCAAAGTAGGGGGCCCCACATCATTTGATTTCAGTCATCTTTAGTAATAAACAAACCATTTCTGGGGTACTCCTATGATTTGAGAAACCACCAGCTGGTAAATAGTGATACAAGATGATGAGCAACACAGAGTCGTATACCAACTATTTGGAGGTTCCGCTTAGGAATCTGGCGAAGCAGCACTCACCAACAGACCCTGCTGGCAATCTCCATGTAACGAGCTATATATGTGTGGAGAAGCATGCCCCTAACATGGCTGTTTTCGTGGCGAAAAAGGACGTTATGTTGGGAAGCTTAGCAGTGCCGGACATCGCCAACTCCATTATGTTGTTGGTTTGGAAGTCATCTCATTTTCAAGACGTACCACAGCTTGTTATGACCCATTTATCATCGCTATTAGTCCGTATCGAGCATCAAACACAATCAATCATCAATAACCAGAAGTACCAGTTCTTCTTGACATTACGGGCTCACTTTGTGTTAAAGCACGAAGAGAGATGCCGCAGTTGCCGCGCCATTTTGCATCCGTTTCCTGCCAACAGCAGAGGGACCGTTTTTTTGTGATCCGAAAAAAACGACATGGTGTCGCCATGTTGGTTCCAGGATGCTTCACATGATCTCCAGCTCTGATCATGCGATATTTTCCACTTTTGTCATCTGACGTGGTGGAAACAAATCCACCCAATGTGTAGTGCTGATGCTTTTTAGCAACCCTGGAGATGCCTATTTTCTAGCCAGCTAATGAGGCTTCCACCTTCTTTGGGTATTGAATGTTTAATTTGCGGCCTAAACCAGCCGGTTCACCCCCCCATCGTCTTGTGGATCGGCAAGGATTATTGAGGATACTGGAGGATACACTCTGGTAAATGGTTTACCTATGTAGCTGGTTTAGTTATTAAAACGCATGTGATTTTTAGCTTCCAGGTTAGTTTGCCAGAGGGTGAGGAGTTTTCTAGGTGATTTTGAAGCTTCATCGGAGCTGGTCACCAGAGGTTCAAGGAGCTGGTCACAGGCTATCCTTGGCAGACTCGATCAGCGGAATGAGACGCTGAGCAGGATGATTTTTTTTTTCGGATCTCAGAAACGGCAGCGGAGTTACAATAAGGAAAATGCACGGACAACAATTCCCAAGCGGTCCGCTCCATCGCTGGTATGTCAACCTTGATGGTCGGGAAACTTATCATTTCAGCACACTTTTGAAGGATGTTGAAGATATGATCAAGCAGTTGATTGAAGCGTTAAGATAGCAAGGCAGCTATACCAGCGGCATGGAGGTGCCAAGCTGGGAATGTTTCCATTTTTTCAGTGGCACTACAGCTCCACTTGGTCCGAGAAAAGGGTAAAGTGGCAGCCGCACAACTCACTCAGCTCAGCAGACGTTGTACAGAGGAGCCTTGCTCCGGACTGCACCGTTGCGCCGGACAAGCACCGTGACATGACCTGGCAGAAAGCAAGTGACTGGTGCCGGTCGGGTTCGAAACCGATAGGGATGCATGGTCAGCTGCTTTAATGTTACTGAATCGAGTAGAGTGATAAACGATAGCCAACAATGTCGGGCACATGGATGATCATAGTCACCGCCACCAACATCAAAAACAAACACAACAAGGCACCCGCAAATTGCCAATGCGGATATTGGGGTCTGGTGTTCAGAACGGATTTGACGCAGCACCAGGTCTTGATTTTTTGTCACTATTGCTGGAGCTGCTGGATATTGAAAGTGATTCGGAACTATAGTTGCTTCGAAAGAAAACACAGCAATGACTGGTTGGTGGTTTGATTGACATTTGTTATTTTCCCAAGTGATTATTCACAAAGGGTTGGTTGACAAGCCTATTTTTCATGACGGGGTAGTTCAACCACCAACCGGATGACCAGTTGGTTGGTGGTTTCAAGATGTTCCCCAGAGACCTGGGCATGGCTCGTTGAGCAGCATAGTTTTGGGATGGGTAGCCTGTCCACCTAGCAGCATGGTTTCTGAATGTTTGTGATGCGGGTGTTTCTCAATTTTTGAGTACGCCCCAAGTCATCCTTGTTTAGTCATGTTTAGTAATCAACCATAAACTTTGGGGCTTCCCTGTTTTGAGAAACCTCCATATTTGATCATGATTAGTGTCAGTAGCTCATGATTCAGAAGGTTCATGACAAAGGTTCAGTGATGGTTGATACCGGATAATTAGTCACCATGTTTAGATCATGGCGATCATGTGGCGAGGTCAATATCAATTAACTGAACGGGCGAAAATCCCAACAGGTGGACTGGTTTGGTTATTTGTGGGATGTGAACAGCCGGGGCAGAGGGTAATTATCCATAATATGTTCTTTTTAGTTTTTTGTGTGAAAATCTGTAAAAAAAGAAACAGAATGACATTTAAAAGATAGCTCTTCATTCTGCTTGAAATGAAAACAATTTTGTTAATATTATGTTTTCTTGTTTAAATTCACGCTTTAAAAGAAGTCATGAGAGTGAACAAAGGCCTGCATGATGGCACGCATCAACGCTCGATGGGAGTGGTAACGTCGCAAGCCCTCATAGGTGCCCCTTCCAGTGGAACGGAGCCCCTTCCAGTTGGACCTTCGAAAAAAAATCCGCCGTGCTCAAGCGAGTTTTTTTATTGTAAAGTTCTTAAAAAATCGTTGCCATCCTGTATTTTCAAAAAGATATGGCAATCTAAGTTCTCTATTCCAGTAGAGTATAGAACATGTCACGAGGGTTTTGGACAACAGACGCAGAAGATGATTTCATGAAGCCATATACACTGAGTCAATCCCTACCTTGAATACAACGGGTGAACATCTGCACGTCCACAGATCAAACACCGCGATTCTCGAAGATGGGAGGATAGGCTGGCAACCATCAATCAGTCAAAATGAACTCACAGACAACATTTAAATAACGGGTCTATGTTGCCTATCACTAGTCATGAACCAACATTCGCCACGCCTTACCCAAGCCTTCAACACAAGCATTGACCATCCTCCTCGTTGTCATCCACCTGTCTTGCGCCCATGAGTAAGTGGCAGACGCAAGGCGATGGCGTGGGAGTGCCGTGTTGAACGATAACTTGTTGGGTTGATCTAGGGAACTATCAACCACTATCAACCACTACTAGTGGGGTCTGAACCAGACGTAAGTTAGGTCATAACTAGGGTAACTGCCAGTTATGGCAGATACAACCATAGTCAAGTGGCAGCAGAAACCAAGTTGTAACTGGGGGGCTCAGCTTGTATCAATTACTATCCATCCCTATTGGCTGTTATTGGCTATCTTAACCGCTATCCAGGGCTATTAGCCATCATTAGCTATTCCTGGAATACATAGTATTTGGAGTAATTATTGACCATTGAGTAAACATCATTCTTAGGATGTATCTATCATGAAGCCTAATAAACGGATATAAACGGCAAGTATTCAAAACAATTCTTGCAGTTGACCACTAGAAAATCAGAGTCACGGCTCAACATCGTCAAACAATCTTATAGCCATCACTTTTGGCCACGGATTGGCTTTCCCACGCACCAGGACAGGTACCAAGCGTCGTGGTTTGCCACGTTGGAACCCTGCTGCCCAGGTTCCAAGAAGCGTCGCTTCGATGAGGTGGTCGGGGCTTTTACGGGGCCGGTGTGGTGGACAATCGCAGAATGGCAGGTATGGTGATGGCGCTTTGATAGGCAATAACCTATGGTTAACATATTAACCAACCAACCTATGGTTAATAGTAGCTGGTTAATGGTTGATAATAGGGGATAATAAGCAACAATAGTAGGGGATATATACCAACTATATGGCGAGTTGGGTCAAGCTCTTAACCAGCCAATAATGGGGACTAATAACCAACAATGATAAGGCAATATTGGTTATCACACGGGACTTGGGTTGTCATGGCTATAGTCATATAGTACCAACATGGTAAGTGTGCTTGATATCAGTAAGTCTGCTGGGCAAATGAGAGATCGGCTGATTAATAACGGACCAGTTGATGTATGACTGCCATTTGACAATGAATCAGTGGACAATCACAATTGATCGACAACTACTCATGGAAAGTAAATGTAGTGATGGCAAGTATCAATGGTGTTTGACAACAGTTCGCAGTATTCAAGGGTTAAACAAATAATTGATACTGATCGAACATATGATGGCGATGGGTAGTGCAACTAGCGCGGCAATGAACTAATAACCCACCCTGCGGGGTGCACCGTGAGCCCCAAACATGTCGATGCCATCAAGATCAGAGGGAAACTCACTGACATATGGCTCTGTTGAGGTTCAGTACGATGAGGAGGTCTGGTCCTCAGGGACACGGTGACCTGCCCTGGGCCTTACAGCCAGATGAGCTGGATTGGGAGTGATGATTTTTGTCGCGTTGCACATGTTTCTACCGTTCAAACCAGCTGGTGTTGGAAACTTTGTGAAAAAAATCTGGCTGACTTTGAATGTGTGTCATCAAGAGTGGTTCAGTCTGAGGAGTTGCCATGAAGCTGTGCAGCATTCCTTGGGTCATTCCCCGGCCGTGTTTGAGTAGCTTCATTGGGTTTATGCAGGAACCCTGGGAATTCATAGAAAATGACGTGATTTTATAGAGAAACCCTGGGGTTTTATGGAGAAACCCTGGGAAACGATCAAGACACGGTGGGTTTTCACAACTTCGCAGCCCCGGTCAACTTTGATGCCCAGGGCTTGACGTGGGATTCCGAGGAGGCACAGGTGCCATGGCACTGGGAAGGATCTGTGGTTAGTGGTGGCAGGAGATGGTGGATGGAAGGTAGCAATGATGGGAATGATCCAGTTCTGGGTGGTGGTTTTACAGGCGTTCTCTAGGGGTTGTAGCCAGCAATAGTGGTGATGCAACATTGAGGTTTGAAATGATTGATAACAATTGTTGGATCATATGCATTGAGGGTAAATGAAGTATATCGATTATGGACAGTAAGCATATACACGCCATCAACTTGTGTTTGGGCAGCAGGTAAATTTCAATCCCGTGCACAGATCCACATTCAGCAAATACTGATAGGACTCTATTTGCGCTTCATGGATGTCTGGAAATTTCATGAAGTTGCTATTCATATCAGCACTAAGGGCAATATTAATCAGTAATTATCCATCATTATTCATCAATATCCCATCGTGATCCACCATTATCAATCATTAATTACCCATCATAATCTCTCATATCATATCCATAGTGTTCTTATTTGTGTTGCTTCTTATTGTTTATGAAACATCATTACAGTAAGCATCATCAACCATCGTTGGCCATCACCATCCGTAATCATCCAACCATTCCGCATTATTATTTATGTTGCTTATTACATCATTTTTCTTGGAACCATGAATTCACCATCATGATCCCATCATTATCAAATCATTTTCCAAACACCATTGAAATCATCATCATCATCATCATCATCATCATCATCATCATCATCATCATCATCATCATCATCATCATCATCATCATCATGAATTTTCAAACCATCATCATCATCATCATCGTTGTCGTCGTCGTCACCGTCATCCTCCTCCTCCTCCTCCTCATCATCATCCATCACATCCAACCATTCAACCAATCTTCATCCAGCCATTCACCAAGCATTAACCAACCATCCACCCTGACCACATGGCGCACCGTTCAGGAAGCTCAAGCGTTGGTGGACCTGGATGACGCCTTTCGCAAGCTGAGCCGCAGCCAGGACCTGGGAGCTGGGGATAGGAAGAAACCAACGGTTGAATCAATAGCCAAGGCTAGGATAATAACTAGTGGTTATTGATTCAGCCATAAACCAATGGTAATTGAGTATTAAACCAGTGGTTCTAATGGTAATTGATTATCAATAACCGGTAGTTGATATAACGATTAGGTTGATGGCTAATGGCTATAGAAACCAACGGTTGATTCATCTGGCTATGAATCTTAAGAGTCAAAAATACCAACGGTGAGGATAATAGTGATGGTTAGGCAATATAACCAGTTATATGGTCAGGTAATGTAACCAGTTATAGGATGGTTAGGATAATAACTAGTGATTCAATGGTTATAACTAGGAAGCAACTTATATCCTAGTAAGGTTAGGATAATAAGTGGCAGTTATTAATGACTAGCAGGATAATCACTAAGGTTGATAATAACCCATTATTACAAACGGTTGATGGTTAGGATAATAACTGCTTGATGGGGGATAGTGATAACCCATCATTAAGGTTGATAACTAGTGATGGTTCGGGCATAGCATTGATTCAACGGTTTCTACTTGTAATTGATGATACGCCATGGAATAATTATCAAACCATGACAACCAATGGAAGCTAACTATCTATTGATAATTATCAATAAACCAGTTGTTTAATTGATATGATGGTTTTATCTAAATTATCAAAGGTTAATTTGATAAAACCAATTGATCAAATCAATCACACTGGTTGGTTTGATTGATACAATGGCTCAGCTTAATTGTGAATGTTTGATAATGTTTAACCATAATGGTTAATCTTAGTTGAGTAATCAACTAACTTTTTTTCAGATATTGACTCGTTGAGATCCTTTAGTTGATAACTTCCATGGTTTAATACATAGATATCAATTAATGGTTGATGGTGAAAAATGGCTAAAGTTATCGAATTGATAGTGGATATTGATGCTTGATAATTGATAATGGTTAGATTTAGTGCTTGTTTAGTTAACCAATAGTGGTGAATAGTCATGGTAAGATGATAAGTGGTTAAGTTTGTCGGATGTTAGCGACCATCAATAATGGATGTTCGGGTCTTCTTAGTAAAGGTAGCAGGAAGATTATTTTTCGGAAGACGTAAGTACATAAACGACTTGACGACCCGATGTGGTAGATGACTTATACCGCAACCTTGGCTCTGAAAATCTTGGTGGATTTTACCACCCAAAAAGTTTACTAAGATTCCTCTGGATTTTTGTTTACTTTGACCCCTGGAATTTTATCACTCAAAGCTGATTTTCAGTTAGGCCAACAGACTTACAGAGCGTTAGGTGGCCACCTTGGTCATGGCTTTCCGGTCGTGCGCTGGCTGAATGTTCATCATCCATGCCTGAAAATCCCAGTCGTACAATTGGTGTGCTGTTGGAACTGTCAAGATTGCAAGCCTTTGTTCACCAGTACCAACCAGTAGTAACCACTAGTCAAACCATACATCAGCCATAATTCAACGATCATTTACAATCATTCAACCATCACCCGACTGTCAACGAAAAAATATCATGAAGCTACCATCATCGGACCATCCAACCATTCTCCAAGTATATATATATATATATTATCCACCCACTGTCCAATAATTCTCCAAGTATTATCCACCTATTATCCAACCATCATCCAACCTGCAACAAACTATTCCCCAACCATCATCCAACCATCATCCAACCTTCATCCAACCTTTAACCAACCATCATCCGACCATCATCCAACCATCATCCAACCTGTAACCAACCATTCCCCAACCATTATCCGCATCCAACCATTACCCATCACTCCACCAAGCCCTGTGGCCGCGGGAAACGCGTCAGGACTGTAGTCCTGAACAGAATTTGCTTGAGAAATTGCGGAAGGAGCACGGCAGCGGCAATTTTGGGTGGTTGAGGATGGATGGTTTCATTGGTCGACAAATGATTAATGGTGAATGATTTAATCATTCTTATTATTATTGTTATTACTTTTTCTTGTTACTATTATCATTATCATTATATATATATAATCACCAAATTATGAATGGTTGATTAGATGATGAACGGTGGACAATGTATGGTTTCATTGGTTGACTGTTGGTCCATGTTGCTCCTTTTAAAATGGTTGATCAAATGATTATGGGTCAACGAATGGTTGATTAATAGTTCATAACAATGTAATTGGTCGCCCGAGGTGCCTGTTGGTTCAAACAGGTTGCTTCAGAGTGTCCAGAGGTTTAATTGATTTATAAATGGTTAACGGTTAATCGTGAATGATGTTTGCCGATGATCATTACCAAGCTCAGTGGGTGAACAATGTATGGTTTTTGATGGCCAAATAGTACATGATATCGAAGTTGATTTGGTGAACTTGCTCAATTCAATCATTGGCTAAGGAATAGTTGATGCTTTTGGTTAATAGTGATAACAAACACATTATCCATGAACACTTGATAACCAAATGAGTAATGATCTTACGGTTATACAATGTGGTTAAATGCATGGGTGAATGGTGGTAGCCAATAGCTACTACCAGGGAATTACTTAAATCAGCTTTGTAGTGCCGTAGTGCTACAAGGAATCTCCGTTTTTGAAGCAGATTAGGCAGTTTAGCAATCCCTAGTGACTTCAATAGCAATGAGGAAACCATTATCGGTCAAGATGCATATTGTTTGTAGTATCTCAAAGCTGCTCAGTTGAGTCAGAACGACGCGATATTGAATTTGGATCTGGCTATGGGTCGTAATGCTGGTTCCCCCATCATTAACCCTTGTTTTCCGTGTAGCTTTGTTGGTGATTATCCCCCATGAACGTTGGTTTATGAACTGCTTGACCCAGCTCGCCATCTCACAACCCTACCATTTTGCTCCGCAACAGCTGTGTCACCGACGCTTGGCTCGACAGCTGATGCAACACATTGCGATTGGCGATTCTGCTGATGGAGTTGCAGCGTTGATGTCAAGACTCCCAAGCTCACTGATGCTGGGCGAAACCTCATTGTTGACATCCATCAAGCTTCACCTCAGTCATGAAAGGGAGTGAAACCGAGAGATTAGCAACATCATGAAACAACTATGTTCAAAAACACTAATAGAATAGCAGACCAACCCACTCAAGGCCTCTTAGGGAACTGCGGTATGATTTAATGACTGGAACCAACAAAGCGCCTCCAATTCAGAAACTAAAGCGCATCCGATCCTTTTTCTTTTTGTCGCCTTTAGCGCCTGACAGTCAAGAACTGCAAGCAGTACTGGGTTTGGTCAATGACCAACAGCACTTTTCCAACCACCAGCAATGACCAACAATCGAAGAACCAACCCATGTTACCCAAGTTTCACTGAACTACGAACTCGAATTCAACAAGAATCATCAGGATCAACTATAGATCGACAATTCATCAAGATCAACGATCCACAGCAGTCATCAAGATCCATTGTTTGAAACACCCAGCATGCCACGACGACACGGACCCCCCCACGACGCCTTGGCCACGTCGCGTTGCCGCGGTTCCCATGGCGCGCTTGGATCGTTCGCGGTCGCCCAACCGGTCGAGCAATCTGCAGATCGCCCAGCAGAAGATCGTTTTCATAGGCGCCGTTGTGGGCGAAGGAGGCACTGGTGGTGGTTGACCATTACGAGTTGTTCATGAAGCATCAATTTAACCATAATTAACCATTCAATGGTTTAAATCATTAATTTGACCATGAATGGTTTGATTTAAATGTGAATTGACCAAGGACGAGTTGTTTAACTCACTATTCACCAACCATAAGGCACTGGTTGTGGTTGTGGTTTAACCATCAAGCATAATAATGGTTGACTAAGACGAATGGTTTTAATTATGGTTGAAGCTTTCACTAATTTGTTTTGCCACCATAATTAACCATTCAATGGTTAAAAACTATGATTTAATCATCATGATTAATATCATAGTTCATTTGTGCTCAACAGCTAATGTTGATGAACGTGATTCATATGATCAACCATTCACCATATAGATGTTTAACCATAAGTTTGTTGGAGATTATCCCCTATTAATCCCTATTACTGCCCCCAACATTTCAATTCTCATCTCCCACTTAATATCAACTAATCATTTGATGGATTACTGACTATATCAATTCATCATTTGCGAACCATTTGAATTCTCATCTCCCATCATCATCTCCAATGATTTGCCCATCCATCGCTACCTATCAACCTATCGCCTCAGGCACCTCAACGAGATTCGATTTGGGACAGAAATACTGCGGCGTCAACAACGGTGCCGTGGCAGGGGCATGGCAAGGGCGTGGCAGTGCAGGTTGACCCAGGTTGGTTGGCTGGTGGGTGATTGAATGACATGTTGATGGTGGTCATGTGTTGGTTGGTGGATGATGGTGACATGACTTTTGTGAACGATGGTGGCTTTGACTTCGACATGAATTGTGAGCAATGGTGTTGACTGGTGCTCAATGGTGCTAGTGTTTGCTAAAACAGATTGCTATGGATTCTTTGGAGAAGGAATCACCTGTAACTTTGGTGTGACAGCCAACACGTTGATCACCTGTTGATCGCTGTAGGGTTGGATGGATTGTAAGAGGTGGCCTGAAAACGGCCACAGGCTGTCATTCCCTATCATTGGCCGGTTCAAAATGATCACCAGCACAGTGTTGACAGCTGAATCCCGTAGCTTGGAACCGCGACCCAGGCCTTTTCAAGAGCAAAGAACGTGTGAAAGAACTCGGAGGTGCCCCGGCTGCCAAAGCTGCTTTATGTTTGAACGCTGGCAAGTTTTTTTGCAGTTTTTGAGTGTAGAAAACAGTATACTAGAAACTGACGTAGAACTGTGACGCGATGAAAACAGTATACTAGAAAGTTTTGTGTGTACAAGAACTGTTGCTAAATGCTTCCATTTGGTGCCAAACGGTGCTACTATTTGCTGTGGGTGTGACTTTTTGACTAGTGATGGCTGTTCGCTATCATTGGGCACGTGGGATGATGAACTACGAGATACTACAAGGTATTCCTCGACCAATACCAATGGTTGAATGTTACGTTTTGTTGTAGTTGTTGAAACACATACATTCCACCCCCGGGATATGTCCACT
>VSDK01010240.1:105227-142549 GCA_009767595.1 Symbiodinium kawagutii | reverse complement strand
TATGGGCATTACAAAAGCAACTGTGTTGCATACTGTAAGTATTGCAACTGTTCATCCAGATAATTTTATTAAGATATTTTTCTTAATAAAATTATATGAGTTCTGAAAAGCAAAAAATAATTAGTGACATTTATTTTGATAAAGCGGGGTATGGAAGTAAAGCTGTCACTTTAAAAGATGCCAGAGAGAAAGATAGTAGCATCAAACTGTCAGATGTTGAGGAGTTCTTTAAGCAAAATGTTGAAGTGAAAACAAAGCAGAAAGGATGGAACTCCTTTGTAGCACCTTACAATAAGCATACTTATCAGATAGACATAACATTTTTCAGAAGAGAAGATTTTAAAACAAAACAAAAATATTATATGGCATTGACTTGCATAGATGTATTGAGTAAATACGCTGTTGCCATACCATTAAAAAGTAAAGATACTGATGAAATAATTGAAGCAATGAAAGAGGCACTGCGGAGAATGGGAGGGAAACCAAAATTAATATTCAGTGATGATGAAGGGACGTTGAGAGGGGAAGTGTTTAGAGAATTTATTAAAAGCGAAGGAATGGAACTACATAGGTCCAGAGGTTCTGCGCATTTCGTGGAAAGGTTCAATAGAACTGTTAAAGATATGGTTTTTAAGAGATTAGAAGCAGATGCTAAAAAAGGAAAGGAAAACATTGATTGGAGCGATTATTTACCTGAAGTTATTTTAACATATAATAATAAAATGGTTCATTCAGCAACTGGTCAAACTCCTGCTGAAGCAAGGAAGAACAAGAATGAATTTAAATCAAAAGTGAATGTATCAATTAAAGCAAAGAGAAATAGAATGTATCCTGAACTGGATGTAGGGGACAAAGTCAGGATTATGAGGAAGAAAAGAACAGGTGAGAAAGAAAAGAGCAGTCACTGGTTACAAGGAGAATACACTGTAGAAGATATAGCAGAAAAATTGGGACAGACATATTACAAATTAAGAGACTATCCCAGACCATTGATGAGGCATGAATTGCTGAAAATCTAACCTTAGAGAAAAAAGACTTAAAGAAATATTACCTTATATAAGTAGAGAAAAATGATGAGCATTAAACTATTTGACTATGAATATTGTAGCAAGTGTGATGGTATGAAGAATGATGTAAGGGTTGTATTAAGTCATCTATTTACCCCTGAGTTATGTGAAAAAATTAGTGATTACAATGTTTATTGCCGTGGATGTAGCAAAGCAAGAAATCGTGAAAATGACATAATCCAAAGAGGAATGGTTTTAGGATGGTGTAAAATGGAAATGGTAATGGCATACTTTTGTCTTCATAAACCTGCCCCTTTTGATAGAAGCGCACTTAAAACTGTGAGAGTTAATGCTATGAACCAATTAATAGACAAATTTGATAGTGAAGACAAATTGAAAAATAAATTATTGAAAAGATATTTTAAAGATTATTATAAATTCATATCAGAGGAATTCATACCAAATCTTTATAATGGAAAGAAGTTGAAAGATAAAACAAAGTATTTTGAAATATGTAGTTATGGATGGTTTCATTATAATAAAAAGACTTATTTAGAAAAACCCTTAATTGTAACATTGCTTTATATATATGTGATGGAATTGATGAAGGGTGACCGTCACTTGGTAGATACGAAGGAGGTTTATGAATATATCAGTGACCACGTTTGGAGCACCATTAGTGATGATTGAAATAGCATAATTCTAACAATATAAATTATTAGAGTTATGGGTTTAGAAAGATGGGATTGCTTAAGGCAAGGGGTTATGTTTGTTAGGTTGTTGTTAGGATAATTGTTAGGATAATTGTTAGGATATTTTGTTTGTTTAGGTTGTTTTTGTTTTTATGTTAGTTAGTTGGTTGTTAGGATTGTTGTTTATGTTTTCTATGAGGTAATGCCGACACCCTTCAAGGTTTAAAGAGAGGAGGGTAATAGATAATGAAAGATGGAGTGTAAAAGATGTAAGGAGGTTTATGGTAAGGAAATGTTTAGGGAAAGGGCCTTAATCTGTGAGAATTGTAGGGAGGAGGCAAGAACTAAAAAACTTGAATACTACAGAGAATATATGAGACAATACAGGGCAACTGAAGAAGGTAAGGCAAAGAAGAAAGAATATAGATTGGAAAAATATATTTGCGAAACATGTAGCAGTGAGGTTTTCAGAAAGAATAAGGCAAAGCATGAGAGAACAAAGAAGCATAGGGATAATGTTATGAAGGGTGGGAAGGAGGATGATGATGAGGATGATGATGATGGAGGGGGGTGAAGGGTGTCGGCACTGGGGTCTAACTATACTCAATGGAGTGAACCATTCAATTGAATATAACCTTGAATTCATATCATTCTAGCTTGTCAATGGTTAGCTACAAAGCCATTTGTGTTCACTGTGGTTAGTTCATTATATCTTGTTGGTGGTGAATTTACATCGAAGTCTTACTGAGTAAGAATTCAGCTTGCTGGTTACTTAGTCAATCAGTAAGTTTAACAAACGCTTTATCATTCCATGAATCCTTGAATATCGCATGCCGTATTATTTAGTCATAACCTGAATCCTCGATTGACAACTAACTAATACCTAAGTAACTAACCAACTCACTAACTAACTAGAAACAAACTAACTCACTAACTAACTAGAAACAAACTGACTAACAAACTAACTAGAAACAAACTAACTACTGCTTAGCCACATTGTGGCCTCCACTTTTCGCCCTGGCATCTCGGCGTGACCGCAGTGACGTGCCGCGGCAAGGTATCCCTTCGCCATCGTTGTGGGTCTCACTGCCTTAGTGACCCGGCTGCTGTACCAGGGACGAGCCTCCAGCTTACCTTTGCTCAGTTGGGTGTGGGTAGAAGGAGGGTTATCGGGTGGTTATGAGCTTGTTCTGAGGTGAGTAGAAGGTTGTTCTAAGGCGGTTACAAGGCGGTTTTAAGGGATCATAGTCAACTCTGCAAGCTATGAGTTGGTATACTTTACACTTGTGACTACCAGTGGTTAACGATGTAAACAGGCGCTTCTTCAATGGCGAATCTTAACAAAGAGATCCCGTGCAACACCTCATGGCTCCACCAGTTCTACGCTCAATGTATAGATTTATAGATAGATGAATAATCAAATAGATGAATAGATAAGTAATAACTAGATCAATACATAATTTACACAATGGAGAAATAGAAAAAAAATATATATATGCACATTAACATGATTAATGTTGAATTCATTGGGTTTCAGGAGTAGAAGTCCATGCTTGAGATGAGATGTATTCATGGGGTCTCCCCGCTGGTATAGCTTCGCTCAGCTGGTGCCTTGTGGTCCGTCGTGGGCTGTGCCCAGGGGTTGCCGTGTAGCTGTGATCCAAGGGGATTTTCACTGCGGTGTTTCCCCCTAACTTCAGCGAAGCTTGGCAGATGTGCATGTTACATCAGCTTACATGTTTGCATTACCTCAGAGACCATGCTCATATTGCATTCAAGGTTTAAACTTGCATTCCACACTGCAGACATAGATAGAAAGGTAAGTTGCAAGTCATAAACATAAACTATACTTTCATATTTGTGTGTGTGATGCATCATGCATTTGACACCGATTACATATGTGGCTGTTCCACATCTTACACTAATACATTTTGCATCACACACCCTACTGTGCATTTCATGACTTGGTGTATGAAGATTCAGGCAAATACTACTGTAGCATGAACATTCATGCACGTAGTTTCAGACAGAACGTCGGCATAGCTCCACACGGTAGTTTCTCAAAATGGGGGGTACTCCCAAATCATTTGATTTAAAACTATTGTTAGTACAAAACAAACTATTTTGGGGGTCCCCCCTTTTTAGAAACCACCACATGGTACGTTTCCCTCTTAGGAATCCTCTCCTTTGGGGATGGTTGTACCATGAGATTGGAGTAGGCCGAGCCTGCCTTGCACGGCTGGCACAACGGTCCAGGTCTTTGGGGCTTTCAGGTTGATGTCCTTCACCTATGCATGTCCCTTGGTATTGACCGGCGCGAGGGAAGGTATGGATGACATGTCGACAAAGGAGGTGCGCATTCGGCCCACTTCACCCGTGGAGGTGACTGTTTAAAGGCGAGTTCCACCGCTCGATCGGTTTCACGGGGAGCGATGCCATCCTCCTAAGCAGCTATCAATCAGTCGGAAACTGTTCAGCTCATGTTCTTCAACCAGGAAGGTGTCCTACACCCGGCGTGAACGGTCGGATTTGGCTATGAGGATTTAGTTTTTGTTTAAACATCAGATACGTCAAAGTCACTGTCTCTCCTACCATGGAGATGGGCCATTGATGGGCCCTAAGAACGCATCGGTCCATCGGGGCAATTCAGGGCAGTCATAACATGAACTGGTCTCCGTGGGTGGTTGACTGGCTGGTGATTGGGAAGGAGCTAAGGAGCCATGGGTATCATCCCTATGGCCCTTCAAAGGGGGAACGATTGGGGGCTACCAGGAGTGCCCTAACCAAAAGGCAGTTGATCAGTGTTGCTGCTTCAGCCAGGGTGCGCTGTTGGGGATTGCATTGCCGAAGCCAAAGAACCCATCGTAGGTCCTAGGTTTGAGACATTGCTATGCTCATAGGTTTCACAGCTCTCCAGTTTGGGGTGAAACTTAGACTTTTGTGGGTCCGATACCCTTGGTATCACTCAAAAAGGCTGAAATTGTCTAAGAAACTCTGCTGACCCTATGCATAGACCAAGGTCTTGAGAGGTTTGTTAATCCTAAGTCAACGATCCTACTTCCAAAGTTCACGCGTTTTGCTACTAGGAGTGATCACTGATTACAGGGGGGAGTAACCACCATGTGTGCTCGCAGGTTGCGTGGTGTTCCATGTTCGAGCCACGCGCCTGGTGCCAAGGCATGTGCATGATGCTCTACGTCTGCTTGCGTCTCCTGTGGATGCGAGTGGAGGGCTATGGTGGCTGGTTCTACGCCTTTCTGGTGCGACGGGGGGGCTCTGGTTGGCCAATCAGGCATAGCCTCCCTAAAGTCTGAAGATTTGAGGTCTGAGATATAGGGGGTTCTCAAAACAGAGAGCCCCCCAAAAAAATGGCTGGTTTATTACTTGAAACGATTGATAAACTGGATGATTGGGGGGCCAGCCCTATTTTGAGAAACCACCATATGGCTGTGTCTAAAAATTGGGAACCCCAAAATAGATCAAAATAGTTTGTTTACAACTAAGAATGATTGCCATTGGATGATTTGGAGGTACCACCGGCTATTAAGAAGCTACCATATCGGGGGTCTCCCAGAGTCCTAAGTCTTGATCATTTGAAGGGAACCAGTGAGTTCCTAAGTGCTACCCCCCCAATAGCGATTATCCAAGTCCATCATTTTCAGAATGAAACCACGATTGAAACCTGTTGTAACTACCTGGCCATGACATGTTGGACATTGAATGGTCCAGTCAACCCATAGGGTCAACCTGCGAGACGAGAAATTGGTTCATTTTGTGACATTTAGAGACTTGGTCCAGCGGTGATTCTGGAAGAGCACCAAAGCCCAGAGCTAGGAACGTTGCTTTGGTAAACGCTGGGACCAGCTGAGGGTTTGGCCAAGCATTGTATCCATCTTTGGTTAGCATGCTTATCGATCACTTACCAGACTGGTTCATGACCCTTGGCACGGACGCACTGGAAAGCGTGACTGTGAGATGATTATCATGCCACTCTTGTGGTGATGGATGACCAATATCACGGAGATCCGAGTATCTCAAACTAAAACTGGTCCATTTTCATGATCAACAATGAATGAAACGCTGCCGCAGTTTCCAATCAATGAAACATATCTTTAAACATATCAATATATATATATATATAATCAATCAGGATCTCGTTCCCCTGCGCCATTCATACGATACACTGATTCCTGGCAGCTCGGATCTAATACCAGTGATGGGGCCGCAGAGGGGCCGTTGCCAGCTGTTAAAAGCGAGGGTGAGGATGATAAATTGGTTGGTGGTTCTAAACTCTAAACATCTTATATTTTCCTCAATATGTTGGATGGTTCTGTCGGTGACTAATATGTTGCAAAAGGATTGGAACCATGAACCGGTAAACATCAATGCGTGAGACAGCTGGAAAATGGAACACCCATAGGACTGAATCCAGATGCATTTGATTTATTCAATCACCAGCTTTGAGTGATAAAACAGGGGGTGGCTCACCCCTGTAAACCTACCAGCCATGGCACCAACATCGATCATGGCCTTCGGTACATCAGCTGTGCAGGAATCCTTTGTGGAGCTCATTTTGCTGAACATTATCATCATGGTGAGCTCTGGTGGCATTTAGTCGCCATTGTTACATGGACAGACGGTCATTCAACAGTAATTCCTTGTGTTGGGCGAGACGCTAATTTGTGGGCCAACTGTAGTGAGGTTGACGAGTCAGACAAGTCTTTGTTCGGATGTAAAGGGTTGGTGAAGGGATCCCGGTGGCTTACAACAACCAACTCAGATGTTACGAGTTTTTTGGAACTAGATGCGTTTACCATAGGGCGCCCCTGAAATTCCAGTTTTAGGCCATCATAAGCTACCAACACGACTTGATTCCACACCGCTTCGAACAGCTTCGTCGGCTCGGGCTGTGGTTGTGTTTTGCGGAAAGCTTGGACTGCAGGTCATTGCCCCAATCAGAGCATGATTTCCCAAGAACATTGAGAGATTGCCGCCACACTGCTTGCCATACCTGGCTGGGCTTGCAAGTGTTCATGTCCAGCTACCGTCCTTCCAAGCTATGATACTTTGAAGATGGGAAATCACCCAATAATGTGGCGCCATGAGAATGCTGGGAATCCCACAGTGGCACATGGATGATGTGACAATTTCATGGGCTCCGGAGCGGACGCGATTCTCTGCCAAGTAGGCCCAGGCACCACGACTCACCAACCAACCTAGATCCATTTCCATGACACGTTTCCTGCCAGCACCAAGTGGACTTGTCCATGGTGGTAGGCCAAAACCCACTTTTTTCTAGTGAGAAATCATCATCATACGATGTGGGCCAACAACCAGTTTATATGAGGAAGTTGGTTTAGAGCTAACTTCTATAACTAGGGTTCACTACCACTTGTAGGGGTTTATAATAATCAAACTTTCAACTGCTGGGGTTTCGCGTCGCTTGTAGTCGAACCCCATTGGTGGACAATTCCCTGGTCCTGCCGATGGTTCAGGACCTCCAGAAATCCTTTGCGCGATGGTGCTGTGGTTCTTGTCCTGGCAGTGCCTCGTACGAACACTGCTGAGCGAAAGAATCAGTGAGAAGTGGATGTGACCTGACATATGCAACGGCAATACAGATAGGCCAACTGTAGTTGTAGATGTTTAAACAACTACTGATTGATGGTTTTTTTAGGGATTTATCGGGGTAGTGGCAAATGGTAGGGGATAAGAAGCAACAATAGTGGTTAAAGAAGTGGTTGGTGGTTTCATTGACATTTTGCTTATTCTCCCTAGTGCTTATTAACAAATGGTTTGTTGACAAGCATATTTTTCATAGGGGTTGAAACCACCAACCAGTATAGTTGTTGGTTCATTATTTCTAGGCTTCTCGAAACACAATTATTGATTTGTGCTTGTACCGAACCCCATGGTTCTCCATGTGATTTTGAACACCGTTTGACAACGTGGCATGCACGTTTGGGAGGAAACTGCATGAATCGAGTACTTTTACAAGCAGTACATTTTTCATACCAAGCGGACTCGAAGGGACGTGGAGGCCATCGATCCCGATCCACCATCTCAGAAGCCTTCAGAGCAGATGAAGTCAAAGTTCGAAGAGACTTGAACCACCAGAAGCTGGACACCCATGAAGATGTGATAGAAGCTTTGATCACTTGCATGAATGGGTGCACTGCGCCCATATTTCAGAAGCTCCCATGCACGACAAAGTGGGAACATTGAATGCTCCAGTCCATCTGGTGGACTAGTGGAAGCCCGTGCAAATGGATGCTAAGAAGAGACGGCGCAGCAGCCATTCCGGGGTCAACGTCAGAGCGGCCCAAATTGTTTTTTAGGCTCAAGCGCATTCACCAGCACTCACCAGCACTCACCAGCACTCACTAGCATGGCCGACTCGAAGTTCTTGATGGAAGAAGAGGGCTTTGAGGCTAAGGGCCCGTGCAAGAGGAAGTGTCCTCCAAAAACCACAAGGGCCATGATGAAGCCGGCCATGCATGATGAGTCATCAAAGCCCGGGCTTCATGTTGAGTCAGATTCAGAGAATGCCGTAAAGATACAGGAACTTGGTTTGCCTATGTTTGCCTGCTATAGTTGTCGTTTGTCTTGTAAGCAATAAAGGTTGCCACTTGGCTCAACCACAATCAATCACAATGGCGCAACACTTTCTTGGACAAAAACTGAAGGGTTTACTTTGCTTGATCTAACTGCATTTGTATCGTTTCAGGCACATCATGGCTTGGAACGTTCCAAGCTGTTTCCATGGAGCTACATACCCATAGTCCATATGCGTGTGTGTGTGATCGCATGTCAATTTCAAACATTTACATGTGCACATTTTCTGGACATATATGTAGGCAAATACGTATACACAATGCATGTGCACAAATTCCTTTTTTGTATGCAACATGATTTAGGTAGCGCACACATACCTGCATGCGTGCATGATAGAGTGATCTGTATATACATATACATAAATTTAACTAAATAGAGAGATAGGTAGATAGACGAATACTTGCAAGCACGCATGCAGACATCCCCCGATACACATAGACATTTATGATTTTACTTTGTTTTACCTGACGTGCCCAGGTGCATACACAGGTGAATTATCTGACTTTCACATGTCATAGCGATATCACGCATACCATACTAGCCGTCCTGTACAACCTCCTCAATGTAGAGTCTAGACCCCGGAAATCTTCACAGGCAGATCGCAAAACCATCAACACATGTGACAATGTTTAGCTGTTGAAAGGATTGCATTTCATTTTGTTCATTATTGGCGCATGATTCCCGCAGTTCCCGTTGTCTCACACGAGATGGGTGCATCACTGGTGCGTTCGTGGTTTATGTGGTTTTTTGGACTCATTTTCTCGGTTCATACACCACCAGCAGTTTTTCTACAAAGTAGTTTGGGGTTTCCTCGTATTGGTAGTTGATTAACAGCTGGTTCTGGCATTGTGGATTTTTCTTAGTGTGTTCTCGATTATTTTTGTTCTTAATTACCCATTATTTAACAATTTTTCAAACATGATTGTGTATTGAAAGATCTCCCATCAAACATTGCAAATCAGGAGGTGGTTGCTTGCCATCATTGACAAACATGATTTACCAATTGATGTGTGGAAAACCATTTAGGTCTTTCTCAAAATAGGGGACCCTCCAAATCATCCAATATGAGCCAGGACTAGTAGCAAACCAACCATTACTTTGGGGGTTCCCAATTTTGAGAAACTTCCATTGCCCAACCGTTTCCCAACAATTTCTCCAACCATTGCCCGACCGTTTCCCAACAATTTCGCCAACTATTGCCCAGCCGTCTCCCAACAATTTTGCCAACCATTTCCCCAACCATTTTCCCAACCATTTGCACAATGATTTCCATCATTAAGTGGATCTCCCAGTCTTTTCCCCCGTTCTCAACCAGTGCATGGCAGTGCCCTGAAAAGGTGATGAGACAGTGACTTGGTCACGGCCCGTCCGCGTTGTGGCAGGGCGGCTGTCCAATGGTGGTAATGGGAGGGTTGAACCAATACTGATTAGGGTCGATTATGTTCATGGAAGGGTTGATGGAACACTCCAGATAATGGAAGGGTTGAAGTGAAGTATTACTCATGGAATTGATTAAACATAACTAACATTACGGGTTGATGCACGCCAATGACCAACCAACGTTCAAGGTTGAATCACACCGGTGCACAAGAAATAGTGATAGTTTATTAGACAATACAAGTGGGTTGACTGACAATGGTTGAATATGATTGATAAATCAATGGTTGAGTAACATTGGTTGGTTAAATAAAAGTTTGATGATACCCGTGGGGTTGATTGGCAATGGTAAAGGGTGATTGGCAATGGTTGATACCATGAAGGGTTGGTGTAATACACCCCTGGTTGAATAACAAAAGTTGATGAAACATTGGTTTGTGAATGTCTGTGATACAAGATTTGTTGCAGGTTGATCAACAATGGCACCATGAAAAAGGGTTAGTTTAATAGTCTTTAATCAACCATTTGCCAGTATGAGTTATTGTGTTTAAAACATGGTCAATCATGCCTGATCATGAATCATGATGACAATTTATGTTGAACAAATCTGAATTACCATGACTAGCTAATGGTTCATTACAATCTCAATGATGGCATTGGGATTAGTTTTCAATGATTATGATAAGGAATTGTTCATAGTGACTAATTAATCCTGAACACACTTGGTCATTTGAGAGAGACCATGTTCTTGATGCAACCGCAGCGTGTTGGATATTGTCAAGCTGAAAAACACCAACACGGGTAGATCCCAACACTGTTGATGACCAACATCCGACAAAGGTCCAAGTTTCAGGTAGATGTTGACTGATTTCAGGGATTGAGCTATAGCTGGTTTATCCTGGTTTCTTGGAAGTATTTATGGTTGAGTGGATTCCATCACCTTTTCTTAAAAACACAGTTGTAGCAAGTTGTTTCACATGCGTTGCTTCGCTGTTTCTCTCGCCACTGGCCATGCTCTCACAATCAATGTTTCTTTTCATTATCCATCATTAGCTTGGAGAAACAAAGTCACTGCTATGGATCAGCCATAGATCAGTGGTTTAAAAGTATTCTTAAGCATTCAATGATCATTGTTTGTGCATGAATTGACCATAGTTGGTTCTGGATCAATCTTAAGTAATTTTAATTTTATGATACTTCTCCGACGATCCATGACTTGACGATTTTCAACGACGATTGCTTGTGGCAGATGTTGACATGTCCATGGACCACGAGCTGAACCACGGCCGCGGCATCCTCAACCACTGCAGCTCCAAGGTGTGGTTTCCAACGCGAAATCAACTCGGGGGAACGCGTGCGTTTGGCAACTTGGCATGGCGGTCGCCGGGCGGCTGGCGGCCATGGAGCTTGGGACCCACCGGTGCGTTTCTCAAGTCCTGAGGAACGCCCAGTTATCATCCAGTTGATTAACCACATATGGGTGATAACCATTTGCTTTTTGTATCAGCTGGTTGGTTTATTAATGTCAACTGGTTGGTTAAGTATATATGGATATATATGGTTTTTTGATATCAATAAAGCAAGCGGTTTTCAGGATTCCCTATGACTTGAGAAACCATCAGCCCAGTTGCATTTTGTCATTTTGTTTTTGGTGGGATGAACTACGAGCTGAAATCACACTCAGATAGATCAGCAGTATCAAAATGCATTTTTCCAGTGGTCTGAACATCAAACAATGGTTATACCTGCCCTTGATAGTGCTCGTGTTTGTTGGTCAGCAGCCTCGGTCCATGGTTCTGACACTCCCATGCTGCGGTTGAGTGAGGTTTATGGCAAACAACCCCCTGGTTCCCCCTGAATGGCATGGATTGCCCAACTGACTTGGGGAGGTCAGGTGTTGGAATGTCGATGGGGAACGGATCATTTGTTTTTGATATGTTTGTTTGTTTCTGTTTTTTTGAGCCGTGGGAGAATCGGCACATTTAACAGCCAGAATGACCATTGTCGCTGTTAGAATGACTAGAATGACACATTGCTCTTAGAATCACCATTATTTTTAATGAACAATAAATAATGATGAATCTCAGAATGACTCATGCTTATAAGAATGCAATTGTGTCAATGAACAGTGATGATTTTGCAGTTCTTCCCTGGTAAAGCGACCTGGTTCCAACAGAAGGCCAAGGAAACACAGGGAACTGCTTTCGGGTACAGCTTCTGCAATAACACCTTTGAGGGTTCACCCCGATTCACCCCACAGAATGAACCGCAGCGGCTTGCTGGTTGTTCACAACCCAAGAGGATCCGTCAGAGCTGGTGAAAAGCACAGGGATCCATGAGACCTGAGATTGGATCATCACATTGACCAGCAAGCATGATGCTTGGGGGGTGTCTTGTCGCATGTCTTGCAGCATTGATTGCGTGTTGCAGAGATGTGAGGCAAGCATGATTGTCTTGGGGGGTGTGCAGGATGCTTGGCTGCGGTTCTGCCCTGGCTGGCGATAGCGCATGGATTTCGGATGTTTGGAGGTAGTGATCATCCATGGATGTTGCCATTGAATCCTATGGAGTTTGTACATTCCCCACGAATCTTCCAGTAATGACCAGCACTCTCACCAGTATCAACACTCTTTAAGCATCTCTATCAACCATGTCGTGTTTTGCAGTTTTCAGTACTGACTGGATCCCAAGGAAATGACTGTGACCAAGGATCCTTCCATGGAAGCACCCTATGGCATTCAAACGAAGGCAGTTCTCTTGAATCAGGTGACAGGGATCAAGTTGGATCCATATGACAGGTCTAGCCCTCAACTAGGCATCCTGCAAAAAAACACCCCAAGTCAAGTTTGGTACCTTTGATTTGCCACAACATTCGGGCTTCATCTTGACCCTGACCTATTTGATAGAACTGGGTAGGCTTTTAGTCATCATGCTATGCTCAGTGGAGTTCTGCCATCTTCACATGCTATGATTCAAAGAAGTTGAGCGGTTGTGGCAACGAGTTGGGCGAACTGTTGCTAGACTTCTCCAGCTTTTTTGTTGCAGACAATAGTGGCACATGCTGGTCAAGGATATCATACCCATGTACATTCATACACATATACATTCACATATACATACACGCATTACATACACATATATATATATTTACACTCACATACATGTTGATTTCGTTGTTTCGCTATTTCTTTATTTGCACACATATTTGTACATCCGGATTTCTCTTTTGTGGGGAAGTTGCACTACGGTTTCCAACCAGCATCATATCTTGGTGCAACTGCGTTGATACATTAGTGCTTGCCAGGTTATCAGAAGCCCCATCAAACCAGCGAAGGTAGTGCCTTGTCACAGGCAGGTTGAAACTGAGTGAACAAAGTGGATCTTCCGATAAACATGTGTAAAGTACTATGATGATATATCCAGTATAGTAATACCAAGAGTACTATGTAGATTGTTATCCGCTAGAGTACTGCGTAGATCCTATCGACTGTGTAATATATGGTGAATGGATGGCGAAAGACAATGTATATATATGTTTTGTTTCTTATATGTTTTTATTTTTGATGGGAGATCAGTCCAGTAGCATAAACCACTCCTCAGTTTCACCCCAAAATAGCTAGTGACCTACCGCTTTGAAACATGGGGGGTTCTTCATTTTGAACTCCTGCTGTGTATGTACAAATGGAAGTTTCTCAGAATTGGGGTACCCGTAAATAATCCTTCATTAGTCATTTATAGTCATAAACCAACCATATTTTTAGGGTCCCAATTTTGAGAAACCACCTTTTGGCTGTGGCGATAAAAGGTTTGGACGTTCATGCACTGGGGCGAGGCCATGTGTTCCATACAACAATGGATCAACCCGCTGCACGATCCAAATCCGCGTTTTGGCCCGGCATGGCCGCAGAGTTCGACGCCAAAAATGGCTGGTCTGATGATTATCAACGGTTTCTAACCTGGATGATTTGGGGGCACCCCTATTTTGAGAACCACCCATATAGCTATATACTCCTGCATTCTCCAGGTTGTTTCTGTTGGTTTCGGGGGCTGCTATACAGCTGACCAATCTCCCTCCGCTTTCAGGTGGTACTGCTCAGTCTTGTCTCTCGGATGAAACTGACACGGCAGGACTGGTTTCCATTGATTCTGAGCTTGTTGGTTCACACGCAGATGTGCCCGCACACACACACATGCGCATGCGCACGTGTAGACTTCCGC
The DNA here is from genome assembly GCA_009767595.1 of Symbiodinium kawagutii. NCBI lineage: Eukaryota > Dinophyceae > Suessiales > Symbiodiniaceae > Symbiodinium > Symbiodinium kawagutii. The sequence goes on along the minus strand of VSDK01010240.1, from coordinate 128,640 downwards.
TCTAGCACTTGATTGACAGTGGCCAGCACCGTGCTTGGACATGACCAAAATATGGACTTTGATAAGGATACGGGATACAGCATGTGGCATCAACCTTCAGCCGTTCGTCAATCATTGGAGCCCATGGTTAGTGTTTTCGGTGGTGCGAGCCAGTGTCAATCGAAGTGATAGCTACCAGAAAGAACTACTACCCAAAGCTATAACCAAATAGTGTCATCATGGGGATAGTCCATATCATTCAATCATGATTCAACGAAAAAGCATGGTCTTGAATGATGGTCACTGGAAATCCATATAGATAGACCATGTTGCTGTACACAGCTCGTACCGCAACAAATATGGGCAGTTTTTCAGGTACCAATCTATCATTCTGCATAGGGATCCTTACTGGTACCTTGTTTGGAATCATCAACGGTAGAGCACCTCGTTGAGGTTTGCTTCGCTCTGTCAAGTGCGTCCGATGAGAACTGGAGTGCGTCTCTTGACTTCAACGGTCTGGTGGTGGCCAGGTCTCGGACAGTCGTGAAAAATCCTTGATCGTGAGGGAGTAGGCATCAAGACTGGCTCATAATACATTGATCCTGAGGGGTGATAGCCTTAGCATCAGGACTGGTTGATGTATGGCAGTGGGTCAAAACCCTTAGTCCCCCTGGTTCCTTATCATTAACCATTGGTTTCCCTATAGTTTTGTTGGTTATTAATCCCCATTATTGATCGCACACAACTGCGGCCCATGTCCCAAAGCTGCAGCGCCTCCCCAGCTAGCAAGTTCTGCAGGCATGGGGAAACGGTCTCAAAGAAAACTAGCTAATGAGAGATACAAGGTCACTGCATCTGAACACATCAGATGGGGACCCCCAAACTAATTCGCAGCATCCAGAAAGCCTGACTTCTTCACTTTGGCTCGCACTTTTCTGAGGTTCGTACATCGTTGAATATATGGAATATGGTCCAATTCCATCAAATGACGTGTAAAGAGACACTCTCCATCCAATCCCCATTATTGATGGTTAACTGCTTGACCCATAGCCGTATGGTCCGAGGTTTTTTGAACTTGCCTGGATCATGGCTTCATTGATTCACCTTTGCAGGTCACGGGCCCCTGGTGCTCCTGATTGTTCCCCAAAAAATGAACACGGCCCTGTTCGTCTAGATGTTCTTGGTGGCTTGACCCCTAAGCATAGGGTGCTTTCTTAAAATTGGGGACACCTCCAAAATCATCCCAGTCATTAGTTATTTTTAGTAATAAACCAACAACTTGTTTGAACAAATCAGCATGCGAGCCCATATGGTGGTTTCTCAAAATGGGGGTATCCCCAAATCTTCCATTAACAATCATGAATCATTATCAATAATAATCCAACCATTCCTTGGGTCCCCTATTTTGAGAACCCCCAATATGGCTATGATGATAGGTTTGTTGACGTGATCGCTGCCACATGGCTGGTTTCTTGTCTCATGGCTGAACCCAACGCCCCAGGTTTGGGCCATACATGGGCTCCACCAAGTTCTACGACATCCCTCGTCCGGAAGCTCAGAGAACTGCAGTGGGTCTCCCCACGGCACTGGTGGATGCCTTGGTGGATGGCTTGGTGGATGGCTTGGTGGATGGTGGTTTTAAACAATTTTGACAAGATATTTTTCGTTGGCATATCTTTTTCAGGGAAGAAACCGCCAAGCAGAAACGGTTTTCAGCAAGTTCTGGAGTGTTTTCTGTCATCATGGATCAGCATCATTTTCCGTCATCATGAGCCATTGTCAAACATCTGTGCTCTTCCTGAGATCATAGAAAACACGCGTCTTGTGCATCTGTGCCACTCCTGAGATCTACCAGCCAACATGACGCAGAAAGACGTCAATACCTTTCCCTTGCTCCTCAGCTGCAGCACCCACACGCACATGCCATCGCAGGTGTCTCCCGAATTTGGTGGATTACCTTTTGGGAACATGACCTGGAAACTAAAGAAAATTAGTTTGATAGATAAACCAGCTATAAATATAGGATTTTATTGGATTTTACACTTCCAGTTGCTATAACTAATCGTGGTTTAGTTGATAGTGGCTTTTCACGACAGGGGACTTACAAAAATGGTTGGCTTAAAGGAATGATTCAGATTGGATGATTTGGGGTACCTCTGTTTTGACAAACACCCAAATTGAACAACCACAAATGTTGGATTTCTTTCGATCTTGCACTTCCAGGTTTATTTGCCAGCAACCTTGTATTCATAGGTAAAAGAGTTGAGTTTCATGCTTAGTGAAGCATTCGTAGCTAATCACCGTTAGATGGATAAACGGCTGGTCAATGAATGGTTTGTTGAGCCATGTTGAACCATTGTTAAGTTGAGTTTGCCCTGTAAAACATAACATCAACATCATTGTTCAGCATTTTTCAGTGCTTCTATATGTGTGTATATTTGTACACTTCTCCGAAGAATAAACATGATTGCAAACCATGACAACGGGCACCTAACCAAGGTGACTACCACCGTCTTCGCAAGGCATGCCTCCATGATGGTCAACCCTCAGACTGGTCACCAATAGAAAGGTGTCAGAGATAACTCACGGTCGTACTTCAGATTTGTTCCACTTCTTCGGTGCGTGAATGATTTTCAAAAAACTCATGTTTTTGTTGCGAAATGATGACTTTCTTTCGTATGATTTCTACATGATTTATGCAAAAAATACTTTTTGTTGTTGAAAAGTGGTGATTGGTGTTTGATGTTGGATTATTATATGGCTCTGAGTCACAACGGGCCCCACAAAAAGGACTGGCAGTTCACGCCCCAACAGCTGGATTGGTTTGGCATGCCACAGCGGTATCTCTCCGTTTTTGCTCCTATCGTTGGCTCTTAGGCATCACCAGCCGTCACCCATAGCCTCATCAACTAGCCAGCCATCACGAGCCATCACTCACGAGGCTGATTCTCAGGCATCACTTCCCGCCATCTTCTTATAGGGAACCCAACCCATCAGCCCCACCAAGCCCATCCAACCTAACCAGCCATCACCCCACCAGTCATCACTAACCAGCCATCACCCCACCCAACCATCCGCCCCCCTGGCGCCCACCCCGGGGTCCCAGGTGTTTGGTGCGCTTTCCCCATGGCGCTCCCGGCAACGGAAATGCCTTGGACTTCTCCCGGGAACTCAGCTTGGCGGAAACTCGGAGCGGCGGCGGAAGCAACCTCGCCTGGTGCTTGGATCACGTTGATCACCGGTATCCGTTGCGAAGTGACCTTTAACGATCAACAACGGGTTTTTGTAAAGATTTATAGGGGTCATAACTAAGATTATAACCAGGAATAGGCCTATTATCCAACAAACTTCTGTTTAAACAACTACCGGCTGGTGGTTTTTATAGGGATTTATAGGGGTTGGAACCATTGATAGTGGCAAATGGTAGGGGATAAGAAGCGACAATAGTGGTTAAACAACAACTGGTTGGTGGTTTGATTGACCTTTTTTATTTTCCGAGTAGTCATTAACACATGTTTGGTTGACAAGCATATTGTTCATAGGGGTTGAAACACCAACCAGACCAGACTAGGAGGAATTCCGAACAGCCAACAAGAACAACAACCAGTTGGTGGTTAATCGTTGAATAAGGCTTGGTAATGGTGATTAATGGTGGTGAACAGCCAACAACAACAACAACAACAACAACAACAACAACAACAGCAACAGCAACAACAGGAACAGCAACAGCAACAGGAACAGCAACAGCAACAGGAACAGGAACAGCAACAGCAACAGCAACAGCAACAGCAACAGCACCAGCAGCAACAACAACAGCAACAACAAGGACAAGGACATACCCACAATCACCAATTGACATGTACACATTTATTCACATTGGCAATTATGTTGGTTCGTGGGGTGGGAATTGTTTGCATGCTTGGTGTGCTATGTTTGGTAGGTTGTTTAGTGGGTTGGGTTGAGCTGTTGGTGAACGATTGTTGGTGATACACTCTGGTATACTAACATGGCAATGGAAAATCCACCAATTATTGATGGTTTCCTAGGATTTCTCTACAAAATATGGTGATTTTCCATTGCTATGTTAGTTTACCGGTGAGTACATGTTTGGTAGATCTAGCAAGATAGAAAATCACCAGCTTTCCGTAGAAGACAATGTGGTTTGCCACTGGCTGGCTTATCGACGGCGTCCCAGTCCTCTCAGATGCAGTTTGTTTGTTACCTATGTTGCTGATAAAGACTGCTGGCTGTCCTGATTGAGTTTGTGACCAAGGATTGTTAACATGTTGGAACCCCTAATGTTTGTTGGCATCCGGCTTGGCTGTGGCTGTGAGTACCCCAGCTGTCCAAATCCCATAGCTTTGTCCGGATGTTGTGATGGGTTCACTACCAACTCTTTGGTAGAATTCGTTGCGACAGCTCGGCAGACAACGCCTGAGGGTCGGCAGAACGGCATGCTGGCCTAGAACAGGCTCGGGCCAAGTGGAAGTGCTGCTCGTTTGATGCGTACATGAAGCTCCGCAACATGGTGTGTGACACCATCATGCGCTTCGAGATCAGCAACTACTTGAGCACGCAGGTCGGCGGGGACTGTGACATCGGCAGGACTCTCGAGGCTACCAGAGTGTCGATGGCAGCGGCCAATCTGGCCGACAGCCGCGTGACCCCCAAGTTCTACGACTACGTGAGAAGTTACACCATGTGCAGGCTGATCACCAAAGCAGACGCTGCTGAGAAGGTGCGTTTTGAGCCGTGCTGACGGCCCCACATCAGCGGAGGGGTGAAGCACCAGACGGCTGGAACCTTGGGGAGGCACCGGGCGTGATCCAGTGGCTGAAGTCGAAGCCCTGGTGAACTATGTGACCTGGCTATTTGAGCGTTTCTCAATTCATAGGAGTACCCCTAAATCATCCTTTATCAACCATTTGTACTCATAAACCAACCATTTCTTGGGCTTCCAAATATGCAGACACCACCAGTGGTTGGCGACCACTGACCTCGCCATTCGTCTGGGACCTCCATCCGTTGGTTCCCAGCCATGCTGGGTCCGGTCCCAGGATTTCGGTCTCATGGCTTCGTTGACCTACGAGTTCCTGGGCACCAACGGGCGGGGATCAGGTGGCAAGGCGGTGACCAGCCATAGCTGGGTGTTTAGCCAGTGACCAAGGATACCCCAAGTTATGGAGGGTTTATTACCATACAAGGTGGGCCCCTAACCAGCTATGAGTTGGGTTGTAACTAGGGTAGCTACCAGCTATGGTAGAGATGGCTATAGTCATAAACCAAGGTATAACTTGGGGGGAACTACCATGTACATGGTTGATAAACTGGATGATTTTGAGTGCTGGACGCTGTCGGTCCCCTTTTTTTCAGTGTTTTTTGTTGATTTTCAATGATTTTTATTGATTTTAAACAAATTTCATTATGCATGGTAATCAATGCTTCTAATCATATATTTAAACATGTTATTACAATTCTTTACTAAATATAAATGTAAATACATAAATCAATGAATATATATATTTAGATATATACAAATATTCACAGTCATATTTCTTGATACATACATGATATGTATAAACATATATATATATGTATTTATATATATATACTACGAATACATATGCGCGAGTATAATCATACAGAGTTATTTTGTTTCTATTTCAATTTGTACTACTCCTAGGTTCTCCCACACCGGTTCCATGGCATACCAAATTATTCCCATTTGGTTTCCTCAAATCCTGGCAATCCTATTCCTAAGGTATTGTTACTTGACTTTCCCTTCCCTCGTAATAACATCCCATACTGTTCCTTTGCCTTCCCAATATGGTGAGACTATTCCCGTGCTTTCCTCCAAATAGTGTCAACCTCTCCCCAGCAGAAGACCAACGAGGCGCCCAAGGCGCCCAAGACGCGCAAAGAAATCCGAGAGGCTGTGCAAAAGGCCTTGCAGATGCACGCGCAGCTGGAAGCCATGGAGATGGAGAAGTCTGACCATTACATGGATGGCGATAATGTTGATGATCTGGCATGGGCTACTGCCTCTGGCAAGTTGCTGGGTGAGCCCCTATGGCATTGCTGCGGAGCACGGCAGGAGCTGAGTGTGGCTTCCATTTCATTTCTTTTCATTGCCCATGATTTTCCTATGCTTTCCATTGTGTAGTATCTTCTCTGGTGTTTATACTAATATGTATTGTCCCCATGAGGCTTTTATGGTTTACTCATATCATTCCCATAGTCTCCCCCCAGAAATTCTTATCGCTTATCTAGTCATTCACCATCCCTGTCACCCATCTGGCATTTTATTTTGCCCATGTCAATACTTTCTTTTCACATGGCAGCTCTATACCCTTTTGGCACTCCTATATTCTATTGTTCTATATGGATTGTTTCAGATTGTTGCTTTAAACAAAGCAGGTCTGTTTTAGGTTGGTGTAGATTGATTTTTTGATGGGGATAGTGGGCATGTATGTATGATTTTGGGTGTGACCATCTTGAGATGAAAGACCCCCTCAACTAGACCAATGAACAGAAAATGTAGCCAAGTTCCAAGATTGACATCCAGCCTTTTGAGCTGACGGGGCAGGTCAGGGAGGTGAGATAGGGAAGAGGGTGAATTTCCCAAAAGATCAGATTTTGAGGTGAGATAGGGGAGAGGGTGGATTTCCCAAAAAACATGATTTTGTAATTAAAAAAAGGCCCGAGAAAAAAAAAAACACTTTTATTTGTTTGCCGGCTTTTTCTTTTTTATTTTGCTTCTTTTCAAAACAGAATTGTATTTTGGTTAAGTCAGCACCTTAGTTCTCAATCCAGTGCAGCTGGCTGGTAGACAGTGACGGCTAGATGCATGGTCAGGGGTGTGACGGGTTACTGGGATGATTCTAATTTGACTATGGCAATGTTTTACGATAACTATTTACCAGCTATCAAATTATACATGTCAACACGTGGTGTCAAAAAGGGGGGGCCGAGAGCGTCCGTTTCTGATGATTTTGGGGGTGCTTCCCATTTTGAGAAAAACACCATATGACATATAAGTTGTAAGAGTGTGTAGTTTCTAAGCAGAGCAACTTTCCACACGACATTATTTCTGGCTGGATCACCGGGAGCACGTGGCGAAGAAAGGTTCAGGGGTGGTTTGCCTCTGGTTGTATCTTATTTTCTATGTTTTATGGACTCCAGCCAATTGTAGCAAGATAATGATCAGTTATTCATCAAAGGTTTTTGTCCTGGAGTATGGTCTGAAAACTACTGAAGCATCAACATGAATAGGCCTATATTTTCCTTGCGTCGGTACTCTCATGTCCCCATTCAGAATTGCAATCTATGAGGTTATCCACCATAGCTGAGTTCGTTGTCAAACTACCAGTTGTTTGCTTCATTAACAACATGAATCCTTAATTCAAAGTTCACCACCAAGTATACTGCATCAATCCTTGAGTTTCCAGGATCAACAGATCCTGAATTGGCTCACCCAATTGGAGCTGGTTTGTTGATACAGGCCTTCTTGTTGATAGCTGGCTCAAGGGTTCCCAGCGAGCCGGGCTTTAAAGCTACCCGGGAGGCCAGGTTGCTGTAGCCACAGGCTGATGGGACCTAAAAGCTTAGGCTTCGCAAAAACACCTGGGTGGCCATGAATTATCAGGGCTATTGGCAGTTAATGGCCATTATAGAGGTTAGAGCATCAGCAATTTTAAGGGGCCACGAATGTACAGCAGGATGCGCTAAAAGTGCAATATGTATATTTTTAGCATGTCATCTCATGATCAACCATGAAATAAAGTCTGGACATCGTGATATGGCTGTAGGTCAAAACCCCGCTGGTTCCCGCATCATTAAGTCTTGTGTTCCCTATTATTGTTGGTGATTATACCCAGTCACTTGGTTGATTAACGTTAACCCATAGGCATATTGTGCACGACTCCATGGCCGAAAAGGTCACCACCCAAATGTAATTCCGCACCGTCAGAGGCCTCCATCCCGTGTGGAAGAAGGATGCTCTCACTACTTCCATGGCCGTTGGCACGTGGAACTGAAACCTCCCAGCCACTTGGAGAAACGAGTCCGAGGTGAGCATAGCTCAAGCATCGATGTTGTAGTAATGGTGGTTGTGGTAATGATATACCCAGTGCGTGGCAGTAGTAGTAGTAGTAGTAGTAGTAGTAGTAGTAGTAGTAGTAGCAGTAGTAGTAGTAGTAGTAGTAGCAGTAGTAGTAGTGGTAGTAGTAGTAGTGGTGGTGGTGGTGGTCGTTGTCGCAGTAGTAGTAGTCGTCGTCGTGGTGGTGGTGGTGGTGGCGGTGGTATTATTGTAGCAATGGGTATTAGTAGTAGCTAGTACTTCGTACAATTAATCATTTTTCTAATAATAGTATTGTTATCAGTAAGTAGGTCTACTTAGTAGCAAGTAGCGATAATTTTATGATTCGTATGTATTCCTACTGTTGTCGCTGCTAGGGTAGACCTTCCCATCCCCCAGTGCACCACTCATTCGACGAATTTTAGGGCAAGTCAAGCCACCAAGCTTCCAAAACCAGAGGTGCCGTGAACCCGGGCCTCAACAGCAGTTGACGCGTTTGGTCATGGCATGTGAGCCGTTTTTCATCAGGGTTTTGACCCACAGAGACATATCTGAAAGCAGTGCAACGACCAGAGTTTGGAACACGAGGTGCCAAAAACATGGAAAAAGAGACCTATCTTTCATTTCGTCATGTTTCCTGTTGATCGTTTGGTGGGTATGAAGCACCATAAATCAACCATGGAGATCAATCAACCATGGACCATATCTTGACATCTTGCTGGTTTGCACTAGCATGAGCAGTGAACCAACATGAATAGCATCCATGAACCCACCACTAACGTGTGGCATCTCCCATTGACGAACAGCTTTGCTGGGGCTGAGATGTGGACGACTCGGACTGGGCTCGCTTTGTGATGTTCACCTCTGACAACAATAGCATCTGGGCAGGAAGGGTTCTCCAGCAGCGGTTTGTTGCCAACGCTGATTGGTCGTTGGATTTTGTTGTTGTATGTTTTGTGGTTGGTTATTGTTTCTGTAGGTGGTTGTTGAGATGGTTTGTTGTTGTTTTTCTGCTGTTTGATCCTGTATACACTGCCAACGGACTTGGTTCATGATATTCAGCACCCCCAAGCATTGGGAGCTCTTGTGGTTGTTGCTGGTTGACGTCCATGAGGTGTGTCGCATAAATTCTGCACTCCAAATTGCGTGGGTTTCCCTACCTTGCCTCAGCTGCTTTGGGATGGTTGAGCGTAGCCGAGGCATGTGACACACCCGAAAAAGCGTTCCCATAGAATCCATGGCCAATCGTGTACAGTCGTTTCCCACTCCTTTATTGTTATACATGCCATAGCCGGTAGTTACCCTACTTATATATGCTATAGCTGGTAGTTACCCTAGTTATAAACAAACTTAGCAAACCATTGGGGCATCACCTTGTATGGCTTGTAGAAAACGACTGCGACCAATCAGCGTGTCCACCACCGTTGCCGCCGTCACCACCTACGTCGATGATGAACACGTGGCGACACCCGAAGTCAGCGAGCAATAAATGATTTGGTTGGTGGCTGGTGGTTTCAAACCAAACCATTTTGGGATGATGGCTTTTGATTGACTGGTGCTATTTATGGGATAGGGCAACTACCCACCCCACCAGCAATTGTACACATGACAGCTCTATTGGACCGACCAACCGTTGCCATTGCATAGCAACATGATTTGATGAGGATACCTCCCATCAACCAAACAGCCAAGCCTCTTACCAATCGGTATACCTTGCTATTGATATTTCCACATGTTTCAAGCATGATTTTGAACCAACCCTACTCATCCCAACCAACCTTAAGCACCCGCAATCAACCTGAGCCAAGCCCAACCAAGCTCAACCCTCACCAGCCCCAAGCTTAACCTAATCAGCCAATCTCAACCAACCTTAACCAACCCCAACCACCCTCAAACCTCAAACAACAACCCAACCACCCCCACACCTTAACCAACCCCAACCCCAAATAACCCCAACCACCCCCAAACCTTAAGCAACCTCAACCCAACCCACCCCAACTTTCAATCTCAACCAACCCCCAGCCCAGGTACCACCGTCATCGCCGTGCGTGGCACGCTGAACGCCCTGGACGTCTTGCACGACGTGACGCTGTGGCTGGTGCCCGCAGTGATGCAGCGACTCGGCGGAAGTGGAGCAGCCGGAAGACCAACGGGGGAATCGTAGAGGTTCTATAGGGGTTCTGTGGGGTTTGTATAGGGTTTATGTAGGGGTTCTATCGGGGTTCTGTCGGGGTTCTATCGGGCTTGTACCGGGTTTATCAAGGGGTTCTATGGGGGATCTACGAGGGTTACTGATACAGGGTTTATGTATAGGGGTTCTATGGGGGTTATAAGCATTGATCATGGTCCATCATAGGGGACCATTTCGCAACAACCATGGCCTGGCGCTGAGGCTTTGCAACTACATCGGCCCTGACATGTCGGATGGTTCCTGGGGCATCTCAATGTCCAGGCGCCGTGGGCGCCTACGCATGTGGGGAACGGCAGGGATCAACGGAGGTAGAGGACTGGTTGGTGGTTTTAACCGTGGTTAATATAAGGCTAATGATAGGGGATAAGAACCAACAACAATGGTTAAACATCTACTGGTTGGTGGTTTTTGTAGAGATTTATAGGGGTTAGAACCATTAATAGTGGCAAATGGTAGGGGATAAGAAGCAACAATAGCGGTTAAACAACAACGGGTTGGTGATCTGAAAGATTTTTTGTTTTGCCTAATAATTATAAGCAAATGGTTGGTTGACAAGCATATTTTTAGTTTTTCAAAGGGGGTGAAATCACTGATGATTGTTGGGGATGGGGTCAGCGTCAAGCCCATCCAACCCGTCTTTTGACAAAGTGATCAATGAAAATTAGTGACTGGCTACTGGTGGGTCCAACAAATCATGACCAATCTTGCTTGGCTCTTGAGGGTGCCTGAACTGCAGATACATGGCAATGGGTCAAGGCTTGAACCAGCCAACTTATGGGTGATAATCACCAACAATAAGAGGGAAAAGAATGGTTAATGATGGGAGAATCAGGGGGACTAAGGGTTTTGACCCACTGCCACATCCAATTTCTTATCTGGAAGTTTGCATGTAAAATACTGGGATATCACAGGGAGTTTTACTGGTGTATGTCCCTCCAGTACTGGTGAAGCAGATATTTATACTGAATCATACCAATGAATAAAAGCTCTCTAGGCTATTCAACTACTTTGCCTAGAACATCTTTGAAAATACAATCTCCGGCACCTTACCCACAAATTGAAATCACCAATGAAGGCCCCCGGTAGCTGTCTACTTGGGGGCAGCTCACTTCGAAAAGTGCTATATATGATATATGTGCACATTACATATATATGTATATATACATATATAGCCGCTGCCGCTGGCCCTGCTGGCGAACTAATTTAAGATTATGCTTGATGATTAGTATTGGGTAATGAAGTTGGCTAACGATATTTGATAATAGCTTAAAGTACTGGCTAGTAACAATGGACAATCATGGTTGATGGCTGATGTTGATGATTGGCAACGGCTTGTTTCATGATGTTGGCATATGACTTCGGAGGATGATTCTTGATGGATGCTCGATGATTCTTAGAGTACCAAGCACCACTGCTAGTGGATAGGTACTTGAATCATCCCAAAAGACATGTTGGTTTCGTATTTCTTTGGTATTTGATGTGCATGTTTGTTGTTGCTTTGGTATTTGTTGTGTCTTCCATTTTCTCATACTATAAATCAGGAGTTGGCTTGGACGCAGCTTCGTGTCAAACTGATTTGGTCTGCGTCTCGACGCTTCACGACTAGGAAGTCCAAACCACGCCACTCGACAGGTGAGCAGTATTGAAGCGCTAGTTGATCCTAGTTTGAGCATCACAAGGGCTTATATATATATATATATATGTTTATCTTTACATATATATAGGTATTCATTTATATATATATATATATTTATTTATTTATTTATTCATTTATTTATGTATATTTTATACATACGGTTGGGTCCAAACCCTGCGCTCCTGCCTGCGTTGACATCCCAGGAATGACCAGAATAGTCTACACAATATTCAGAAATGGATTCATAAAGCTAACAATGATGTTTAACTATTGTAAACAATGATGTTTACTAACAATATTTCTAACAATTTAGAACTAACATGATGGCCATTATCAATAGTTCTAACAATGATGTTTACTAAAAGAACATTGAAGAATGATGTTTAACATTATGTCTTTGAATGATGTTGTTAGTTGTCTAGTGTCTTTGGAATGATGTTTAACATTATACTGTTAGTACACAATATGTTGAATCTTTGACATTAAAGATTAGAACACAACTAACGACAAAGAAGACTACTGGCCACATGAAGTACTACATTCTTTTAACATAAAGGTTTGGGTACCCATCATCTACGTGACACACCCGAAGCCCCACTTCGCAGCAGGTTGTCAAATCTGATTCCTTTGCAGCTTGGCTGAGCATCGTTGCAGGTGCTACCAGTAGGACAGGATGGTCAACCAGTTCTTAGTGATGGTCAGACTGGGAGTGGAAAATTGTTTAGCCACTGAAGCCGCATTGTAAAGGTGTTGAACTTCTTCCCAGGGAAGCCAACCTGGACTGCATGAAAATGCACCATTTACAATGGTCTAGGTATTTAGAACTGTTGATTTCTTGCTTTCAGGTTAGTTTCACAGAGACTGATGATGTTTAGAAATGGTTCATCTGCTGGTTGGCACAAGGGGTTCATCACCAACGATAGTGGCGCCGGTCATGAAAGATCCGAAGCAAACGCCAGCTGGACTTGACTTGAGGCTTTCAAGGATCCATATGGTTAATGATGCTTAGGAATGATAAATCATGGGATAGTAATAGTGATTGATGACTCTAGTTAGTCATTCATGGTAGATCCAATATCATTAAACCACTCTTAGTCCTGCGAGCTGATGACTTCAAGCTGGTGTCGACAAACAGCTTGATCTTCCGACATCCCTATGTTTGGTAATGTTAATGATTTATAATCTGGCTGGTGGTTTTAAACATTTTCTATTTTCCCTAGTAATCATTAACAATTGGTTGGTTGAGTAATATTTTTCATAGAGGTTGAAACCACCAACCAGTAATCATTTTTGTGCTGTCATATCCACAAGTAAACCTGCCATTCTCTTGAGTTCATGTGATATTGATCATGGCATGGATCGTGACCCATTCAAAGCTTGCGCACATGGCGGGCTGAAACGTGACGGTCACCGGTCACCAGGGCCCCCATCCGAAAACAAACGACCTTTGACTCGGTGTTCCTGGCCGTGATCTACATGATGACCAAACATCCAGACAGGCGCAGCAGAGTGCCGTCCTGCGCCAGAATTGGGAAGCCCGAAGTTATGGATGGGTTATTTCTACGGGTTAAGAAGCTGGACGATTTGGCCAAATTGATGGATTTTTTTTATATTTCTATAGTTCAAGCAGCTTGATGATTTTGGGGGGTCCCCAATTTTGAGAAACACCCATGTGTGTGTGACGATTCTGGTAGGTTCACTTCATCGGTTCCCCGTGATCGGCCAATACGACACGCGGTGTCGATGGAGATATGAATATTGATGACAGTTGTATGTAGAACTTGTGCAGCTTGATTTGTGTAGATGCATCTGTTTTGTGTATTTATATATATATATGTGTGCTATTCATGGATACTATGTGAACACATTTTGCAATTTCTAGCGTCTAACGTGTGAATATCTAAAGTCAGCGGCTTTTCACTTACACAGACACTTCCAGTGAATGGACGCACGTGTTTTTTCTGTTCCCGGCATCTTCTGTATTAGACATAAATAATCATTCTGGAGTAGATTACATGTATTCCCCATGTTCAATATTCAAACCATTTACCTATTCGGGATGCTCCAATTTGATATCATATCTACTCCAGGATTTCTATACGTATACCCAACTGCGTTCGATCGACAAACTCAATACAGAAATCATTTACCAGAGACAATTTCTAGATAGTTCTTCATGTTCAACTTATGAAGTGTACCCGTGCTTAAGAGAATCATCATCCATGTCGATGATTCCGTTTCTCAACCCGCTGGTGGAGGTTGTGGCTTTGAACAAGACTGCTTTCTTGAACTGGTTTTGCGATAAGGTCGACAGCTTCGGATCTGTGAGTGTTTCTCAAAATAGGGGACCCCCAAAATGTTTGCTTTAGTACTGAGAATGACTAAACAAGGATGATTTGGGTATACTATGACTGGAGAAACCGCCATGTCTAACAGAAGTAGTCTCTGGGCATCTCCCTCTGGCTGAAAAAATAGATGACCATGGTCCACCAGCGATTTTAAAAAGCATGGTGGAGCTGTACCTTAAGAGGCTAACGAATGACTGGTAATCAGCTGGTCGATCCACCCTTCAGTTGTAGCTTCCATTCGCCGAGGCCTCACCGGTCAGGGGCCCTGGCTTCCCTGGTTCAGCGACCAGCCCGCGACCGCCAGGTTGTACTACTTGACGGGTCATTCTTTGGGGGGTGGCATTGCCAAGCTGGTGGCGCGGAGCCCCAACAGCTGCGGAGCTGTGCGGCCCTTTCAATGGCCAACGACAGCAGCTAATATAACCCATAGACACTGGGGGTAACAAGTGATGATGATGATGATGATGATGATGATGATGATGATGATGATGATGATGATGATGATGATGATGATGATGATGATGATGATGATGATGATGATGATGCTGATTGAGGATGATGATGCTGATTGAGGAGAAGGAGGAGGAGGAGATGGCGACGGTGGTCCATTTTCTGGCTGGTGGGTTTGAGCATTGTTTTCCCTAGTAGTAGGGATAGTTGCTTGATTAGCTACAGTAATTCTTGGTGGATGCAGACTCCAATCAGCTCTTGACGGAGAAACCTCACTGTTCACGGACCTTCCTGCATTCCCTGGACTCAGCCAGGAACTTCAATTGCAAATGTCGGGAAACTCAGCATCGGCGAAGCCAGGGCGGTGACGTGCGAAGATCTCATGATACTTCAAGCTGTTTGATCCTTCATCAACTGCAGCTTGCTCACCATCAACGAACAGGACAGGCGTTGGTTGGTACGTTGTCATAGCCAGCGTGGCGTTTCTAGGGCAGCACCGCCCCAGACAGTCAGATCAGCGGACCCAGGAACATCAAACCTTTGACCGTGGCCTTCGCTGCCCCAGGCGGGCGGGAGCCAGGGGCCCCATGGCCACCATGGCCCATCTTGAAGGGCCTTTAAAGGGGAAGTTCAGGACCAGCAGTGGCCTAACATGGCCTAACCATAGTCTAAGATGGCTCCACACACAAGAAACAGGGGGCAACTGACTGTGAGAGGGCTGTTTTGCTAGCTGGAAAATGTGTGAAACCTATAGTAGCATCTAAATGTTTCAATATACCAACACGATCCAACACATACCAACTATATTTATATGTATACATTTGGACCTAAAATCTAACAACTAGCTGTTTGTTTCTCAGCTGGCCCGCAAGCGAATGGTTTGTGCGGCGTAGTTTAAATGTATAAGCAAAATATTAGAATATAATTATTAGAATATGAGTAAACTCGAAGAGAGATTGCATTGCGATCACGCATGCAGGTAATAGCTGATTACTGACTGGTGATTGGTTGGGGATTGGCGTCAATGTCTTCCTTTAAAAGGGAAGTGATTTGGAGCTACCAGGAGTGGCCACGAACCAAAGGTCAAAGACGAGATCGCCAACAGTTTGCTTGGATCAATTTGTTTGTAAAGAAACCGTAGCACAAAAAAACTCAGCCGGTTTCGGGCAAGTTCGTTGAAGCTACCAGGCAATGTCGTGCATTGGATGTGCTCGATCCCAATCACAATCGCTGCTGACAAACATTGCTCATTTAACTCACTAGGAAACACCCAACTACCTTTGTTTTGACAAATCTCAGATAAATCGCACAATAATTGCAAAACACATACAAACAATTCGGGATCATTTGGTTACATTTCATTCGAGCAGCACAAACAATATCATTAAAGCGCAGCCGCACAACACAATCATTTGCTTTTCTTCAAATTGTTGTTAGTACAAAATGGAAGCTCTTGCGCATCCTCCAGAGACATCGGGATGTGCAAGGCCAAGATCAACACATATCAACAGATTGATTTGTAAACGGCCATCACCAGCTACACCCATCGCTTGGTCTAGGTGGTCTCACCTTGCCTTGCTATGGACCCACGGCAGAGCTGTTGCCAGGTGTGAAACATGCGGCTCGGGTGCTCTTCCATAAGACCTCCCTGTCAGGCAGGGTTCAGGAGATGGTAAGCTTAGCTCGGAAGCTGCTGTGGTTGAGATGTCGGATGACGTTCAATGGTGGCTTCTTAAGCCATAGGAAACCCCCAAGTTGTGCTTGGTTGATTACATTTGATTACGATAAATGGTTCATAAACTGGATGATGAGTAGGGGGTCCCCTATGACTTGACATGGAAACCTCAATGAATCTAAAAGAACCACTGCTATGGCTTCAAATTCAGAAATGCCCAGGTGATGTTTGATCTTTGGTCATGACATTGGTTGAAGTGCTTGGTGTTTATCCTTGGGATGATGGAACGGGCATGGCGTTCTTGGGAACGCCTGACTGCTGATGCTTGGAAGGGGTGCTGCAGTCCTGGCAAGACGCATGCAGTTGTGTTTACTGTTTTGTTGATGTTGCTAGCCACTATTATCTACCAATATCAAGCGAATGAAGCATTACAAAGCCTTATCATCAACCACTAGCCACCAACTGGTTTGCGTTCGTTGGTACTGTTATTGTTGTTGTTGTTGTTGTTGTTGTTGTTGTTGTTGTTGTTGTTGTTGTTGTTGTTGTTGTTGTTGTTGTTGTTGTTGTTGTGAATCACTGTTGATCACACATACGAAAATTAACCCGTATTCACCCTTACCAAGCATCAGCCACCATTTGGTTTTGGTTGTTGCTGTTGCTGCTGCTGGTCAGCTCGTAGATGGCTGCTGTCTCGCATGGTGCCCAGGTATCGCTGAGGTGGACAATGAGTTGGCAACGATGACCATCAGACCCAACAATGACGTGGTCTCGTGGCCACCTCAGCACCGGTCAAGTTGGTACAGGCACGACGAAGGGCCAGCAGGGCACCACATAAACCGGATGACTGTTGCTTCCAGTGATGTTTTCATCATCCCAACTGCGCAATTCCACAGAAACCCATGAAGTTTGCTGATCATTGAGCCAGCTTTATACCATCACCCATTCGGAGCCATCATTGAGCCTGCTTGGTCACTATTACAAGTGTTAGTCAGTGTTAGTGACTATCAGCAAGCAGTATCAGTATCAGACAGCCAGCATCGTGAACACTGAAGACCACTTTTTGATTTTTTTTTCGGCAGCATATGCACCATGACTAAACAATGTAAACCAACATTTGCCAACCATCATTGACCACCATCATTAGCCATTGTGTGCCACTATTATTAATCTGGTTGGTGCTTTGAAACATGTTTACTTTCCCTAGTAACCATTAACACATGGTCGGTTGACTAATGTTTTTCATACGCATTCAAACCATCAACCAGTAATCAGAATCAAGATGCATCATTGACTCCTTCAGTTCGCCATAGTAAATTGTTATTGCTCATGGCCTTCCATCATGAAGCTTGATCATGCACCACCATGAGCCATCATTAATTGCCATAAACTGTTAAGAAGCATTTCACGACCGTGAAAAGAAGCCATTAAGAGGGAGTAACCACAGTCATTCATCAGACCGCTATGGACCATGATCATGAACCATGCACCACGAACTAGTAACTTGACGGGCAGCAAGTTATATACGAATCTCCATTACTATCCGTGCTTGTCAACTATTATAGTATGAATTGTCACTGACCATCATCAGTCTTGAGTCATAAACCATTTATTCACCATCATTAATCATAATTCAAGCAGTGTTCCAAAAACAAGTCTTCAGAACCTTACCACAAACCTATTATTTGGTACCGTTTTTCATTGAACTTCCAATGTGCAATGACTCGTATTGCAAAGCCATGTCACCGACTGGGTCGGCCAGAGACGCCATCCTTCAAGGAAAGGTCCTGCAAAGGAAGGTCGTTACAGGAGCAAGTGCTTGCTTGGGGGGTTGGAGTTTCAGCAACCAGGTCTTTGAACGAGTCAACACGTTTCTGCTGACAGCCCTGGCATCCTATGGGCAAGTTGGCAACGGAGAGGGAGGCCTTGTCCGAAGGTGCCACTGCAGGGCAGTTCTGCACAGAACACCGGGGTGCAGTTGATGGTCATGCGTTGGCGCAAACTTTGAAAGCTGCGAAAGACCCAGATGCTCAGCCTGTTGAGGAGGTGGACCTGGAAGGAGTCTCGGTTGTTCCAGCTTGAAGTTTGGACGTTTGCTGAGGGAATGCTAGGATTTTTTTCGTACATGCCAGGTGAGAATGTTCAGGCTACCCCCTGAACTGCCAGACTAGAACCCTGTACTGTTCCAAGTCCCGCGCTGCTGGGCCCAACTGTATATATTGGTAACTGGCTAGACTAGGTAAATGTCCAATAGCAAAGACGGAAGAAATGCTGAGAAGATATGCCAGATGGAACGTCAGAAGAGAATGCGTGCAAATATTAGTACATGTGCCATAAATATAGAGATACTAGTTACCAGAACGAATAGTAGAAGAGACAACCCGAAAATGTGGCAGAACGAAAGAAAGATATGCCGCATGAAACGCAAGAACATTATACTAGACAATATGGGATGCAAATGTGGGATGTAGAGAAATTTCCGGATAGAGGTGCGCGATAAAATTTTGGAATCAAATTCCAAGATAGAACACAGTACTAGAAAGTACATCAGAAATAAGCCAGATATACATGCGATGCAAGATTGTCAGAACTTGTCGCCAGAAAGAATGCCATGATTCTATGAACACCATGTTTCTGAAAGCCGACATATATACATTCATGATTTGAGAATGGCGTAACCCTCATTGAAGCATCATTAACCACTACCTGATAAAGCATGCAATAACCAACATTTGAGGGCTTTAACCATCATTTAACTACTATAAACCATGATCTTCCATCATTAGCCACTAGTATAAACTACTACTATAAACCACTACTATAAAACCTTGGTTAACCATCAATCCTTCAACCCTTCCGTCGTTTCCCCACGTCTGTTGGATCCCTCCCCGAGGCTCATCGATCTCCAGATCGGCAACACGCTGAACGCTCCCTGCACCGGCAAGGCGAGCTGCTTCCTCCAGGTTTTGGGACGAGCAACGGGATGAGCCGCGACGGTTGTGCGCTGAACAAGTTCGGTGTTTTACATTGGTCGAGAATTGGTGTTTTACATGCTTAACCAACCAACCAACAGTTAACTAGCTGGTTAATGGTTACTAATAAGGGATAATAGCCAACAATACTAGTGGATATACCAACCATATGGCTATGGGTCAAGCAGTTAACCATCAATAATGGGGGCAAATAACCAACAAAACTATAGGTAAAACAATGGTTGAAGCAAAGTCGCTTGTTAAGCAATGATTGAGAATTGGTCTTTTACATTGGTTATCTTAATCAAGTTAGGGTCGCTTCATTGGTTGAGAGTTGGTGGTTTCTCAAAATAGGGAACCTCAAAAATGGTTGGTTCATGACTACAAATGACTAATATTGGATGATTTGGGGGGTTCCACATTTTGAGAAACACCCAATTGGTGTTTTACATTGGTTAGCCATGGTTATTAACTATTGCTCAATAGTTGATCACCAACGGTGATTAACCAATGATCAATATAGTATAGTAACCGATTAAATGGCTATGATGATCAATGATGGTAGTATGCTACAACCTCAATGATTATACCATTAACCACTAATCACCATTGATTAATGGTTGATCATGGGTTTTCATACTCTTAACGGTTAATCAGGTATACCATGCTAAATGGTCAAGCCGTTGGTCAATGGTTCATAGTATGATAACCCGTTAGATGCGTAATAATGGTACCAATAGGGTAACGATGATATTAAGGATGATGAAACCCATTAATCTCTGATGATCGGATTAACAATGATATTAACACATGATAATCATTGATGATCAACATAGTATGAAAACCAGTTGGAAGCACCTACTGGCTGGTGGATTTAAGCATTTTTCTCATGTGTAATGATCAACAAATGGTTGGCTGCATTGTTTAGATAGAAACCACCAAACAGATTAATTGTATGATAATCAGTTAGATGCGTATGACCAAGAAAGGTTTATCATAATTAACCAATGTTGACCCAATAATGTTTAATTAGTTAATTAGGCTAACAGTGGTTAATGATTAATGAGTTAATCGGTCAAAAATGGGTTCATAAGTTAACGATTAACCATGTTCTGGTCAGCTTTATATTAGTGCGATGTGGTAAATGGTTGTTGATGCTTAATACAAGTGTTGTTAGTGTGGCCAATCGTGTGTGAAGATGAGCGCTATATAGATATACATATATTTTCAAATAAATAAATACAATTTATGGTATATAAACATCACCAACTTGTGATAGGCAGAAACGGGTCCTTTGCAGCTCATGCAGATGAATTCGCCAGATCCAAAATCAGGAGTTCCTTTTAGCAGTCGGGGCTGGGCTTCGACCAGCAGCCGCATGAGACCAGCTTCTTGGCAAACTGGGCATCCAGCAAGCGACGCTGATATAGATTTGGTTGATCAGGTTGTTTTCTCTATTCAAGTAATAGAGGTTGGGGCTGTCATCATTCATGGGGCCGGATATGACCAGTTTGAAAGATAGAAGCATATCGAACTGATGTCTTACGATCAGCGAAGCTTGTTGATTTGTACGCGGTAAGTAGGTGGCAGCAAGTCTCCTTGTGGATTTTGGAGCCCGACCGCTCGCCAGGCGCTAGAATGTCCGGGAAACTCAGGGCCGCAATGATGAGGTGTTGGCTGCGGTGCGCCATTGCTGAGGAGTCAATGTTTGGTGGTTAATCAAATGGCAATGGTCAATGCCACCCTTTTGTCCACTAAACTGGCAATGCAAAATCTAACATTTGCAGCTGATTTTCGATGTTTTCCCGTAACACGTGGTGATCTTCCATTGGGATCTTAATTTGCCACAGGGTAATTGTACTCATAATCCACCAAACATTCCACCAAGAGAATTTTCGAATGGCATGATATGATGTTAGTCAGACTGAGTGGTTAATGGCGATTGTTATGAATGGTGAGACTGGTTGATCGCAATGGATTATAGCTGTTTTTTCAAGCATATCGAAATAGATACATCCCATTTAATGTCAAACAGATAAACAGTAATACGATGTTGCACTGATCAACACCCGTGAGTATAATTGTCAATGATGGTCAATGGTGTTCATTTGGATATTTGTCGTAACCAATCAAGAACGAGTGGTTGAAAACAGCTAAAAACCCCAGCAATGATAGTTGGAAGCATCAACAGTAGTTGGATATGGCCACGGGACATTACCAATGTCATCCCAAGTTGAACGGATGAACATCCCAGCAGTGGTCTACCAATTCGGTAACACCCCACAGCCATATCAACCATATCATGCATATGTCAACCATACGTGGATTTCAACTGCTGTATGTGGTTTGACAGCCAGCTATACCAATTGAATATTTTTCTCCATTCAGTCCCTTGCCGGGATTGGCGCGACTTGTGTTGCAATGCTGCCATGGTCCCTGGTTCGGTTTTCCTTTTTAGCTGCATCGATTTCTTAAATGGACCCAGCTTGGTGTTGTCCACTTCCCGTTGGATGCGCCATCACCAGTTGAACCTGAAGCCTGACGCCTGATGCACCTTTTCACAGTACAAATCTAATCATATATATATATATACACATATATATTCAAAATATATGAATAAGGATCCTGAGTCTGAATCACCAGCTGTGGCTACGCTGGTGGTTTATTCTTTAGGCCTTGCAGCGCTCATCTAAGCGAAGTCGCTGACGCCTTCCCAGATATCGCCATGGCAACCAGGATGCTGGCCTTCATCGGGTGAGAGTGAACCTGCATCAGGCCGCCCGCCGTCTGAGGCCACAGCATTTACCGGACCTTGTGGGGCATCTTCAATTTGCTGCTCGGTTTCATGAAGCAGCGCTGAAACAGCAGTGCTTCATTTACCAAGCAGCAGTTCGTGATTCCCCAGTGAGTCAATCATTGCAAAACATGATCAAACGACAGAATCTCAAGTAAGTGGGCTCATGATGTTATACTTGGCTCCATTTGATGACTTAAAACTCTGGGAAACCAACATGGAAACCTAAAATCCACTGTCTGTGTGTGATATGTCAACCAGCTATTTCTACGATGGATTTCCACTTCTTGCTACATAGATTCCAGGATTTTTGAGTGTTCGAACAGGACAACAAACAGCTCACTTTGGTATGGTAGAATTATGTACAATCTAGGAAACAGTTCTTTCCGCACTAACTGGTGAAGCAGTTGAAAAGGTCCCATGTCTTTCCGGTGCATTGGTAGGACTCAGATTCTGCCTGGTCAAACCTCCCTGGTGGTAGCCATGGTGCCTTTGAGCCATTACTCCGAGAAGATTGTTCACCAGTTTTGGCCTTTTCCATACAAAGATTGCACAACGAAACATGTAGATCTACAGATTTATCAGATGGCTTTGTCAGAAAATGATTTCAGCCCCGATTTTTTCTTCAGTAGTTTCCCATGACTAATGGTTGCAATGGATGGTTTGCAGCTCGGCATTGGTTGGATGCCTTGCAGCGCGGCAGCACCACGGGGTTTTGTCGAAAAACATCTGAGGTGTGGGTCCATGACACATCACAATTTGACGGTGCACCTCTGGGCTGACGTGGGCGTTACCGTGGGAACGAGCTAACGGTCTGATCATAGGGATACTGGTTGGTGGTTTCAAAGATTTTATTGATTTATACTCATTGTTGTTTAAAAATTCTGTGTGTGTTGTCAATTAATCATATTGATCTATATAAATTGCTGGTTGGTGGTTTCAAACATTGTTTATTTTCCCTGGTAGTTATTGACAAATGGTTGGTGGCTCCGGGCGGGTGTTGCGACGCGTCCGAGATTGCATTTTACTGCTTGTCACGGCGCGTTCATGTGCATTTTGACACACTCTGCGTAGGGTTTCGTACACATGGGCAGGGGTTGGGGGTGGGTGGGGCATCTTAACGTACGGTGCAACTTGCGTCATGAAGTGGATGCTACGTCACGTCAGGGGTTAGGGGTGGGTGGGGCATGTTAACGTATGGTGCAACTTGCGTCATGAAGTGGATGCTACGTCACGTCAGGGGTTAGGGGGGGGCGGGCATGTTAACGTATGGGGCAACTTGCGTTGGGCCCGT